>PVHX01005065.1:61797-117079 GCA_004024805.1 Geosciurus inauris | reverse complement strand
GAAAAGATTGTTTTTTGAAAGAATGGAACTGATATTTAAAGACACATGGATCACATCCGTGTGCTTTCAGAACCAGGCAGCAACCGGGATACGTACAGCCTGATGGATTTTCACCAAATGAACACACCCGTGTGACCAGCTCCCAGATCAGGAAGCGGGCATTCCAAGAAATCATCCCTCTTCCCTTCACGGTTCTTGGCTTCTCCCATCCCCTTAATCACACCTCTCTTTCTTTGCAGGACTCAGGTGAGAGAACCTGACTGGACAGCCAAGATAGGGCCCTGTGCTGGAGAGCTGCCTGTCTAGCCAGTGGCATCAGTACCACAGGCAGCAATGCCAGCTGCAGACCATTCGTGGCCACCTTGTTTGGAGGGGGACAGTGGGCATGGAGGAAGCTCAGAGACACACAGATATCTCTCCAGTAGGTCAAGTCATCAGTAGGCATAGATGCTGCAGTTTTGCTTCATCAGAGCAGTGGAGCTCATAGGGAGAACCCTGTGGCAGAGAGAAGTTTGGGGAGACAACTGTAGGCTCAGAGACAGTTCACATGTATTTCTCTCATTTCTGATAAGAATCACAAGAAGGAAACAGAGGGCTGGGGATGTGGCTCAGAGATAGAGCACTTGCTTAGCACCATGTGTAAGGCCCCGAGTTCAGTCGCCAGCACCCCCCACCTCCAAAAAAAGATGAAGAAGGAAACTCTGTATTTTCATTTTAGAAAAGAGGAGATGGAAGGCCAGGACATTCCAATGATTCCTGTAATTTACATCCTACAAACGGTAGAGCTGAGATTGTAACTTGCGCCATCATATTCCTTTATTCATTCATGCCAAAAATATTTGTATTGACAAATTAAAATTCTGTATATTAATGGTGATGAATAGGGTGTTTTGAAATATGTATAATTTGTGGAATAGCTAAATCAAGCTCATTAACATATTTATTACTTTATTTTTGTGGTGAGACCACTTAAAATCAACTGTCTTAGTGATTTGCAAATATGCCACACACTGTCCTTGACTACAGTCACCATATTGCACAACAGATCTCTTGAACTTATTCCTCTGGAATCACTGAACTTTCATATTCTTTGATCAACATCTCTTCGTCCTTCTCCATCCCTGATAACCACCATTCCATTCTCTGTTTCTATGTGTTTGACATTTTTAGACTCTATATGTAAGTGAGTGGATTATTTTACTTAACACTATGTCCTCTGGGTTCATCCATGTTATGCCAAATGAGGGGATTGTCTTCTTTTAAAGGTTGAATAGTACTTTTCTATGTCCATGTACTACATTGTCTTTAACCATTTATCCATTGATAGGATGACTCCCTACCTTGGCTATGGTAAAATGCGTCGCGATGAACATGGTAGTTCAGACGTCTCTTCAACATACTGATTCTCTTTCCTTTGGATGACTACCCAGGAGTGGGATTGCTGGATCACGTGGTCTCTCTACTGCAAATTTTTTTTGGGGGGCCTCTATCCTGTTTTCCATCATTTACATTGGCTCCATTTTCTCCATCCTCACCAACAAGTTGGTATTTTTTTGTCTTTTGGCAATTGCCATTTTAACAAGTAGGAGGTGGTATCTCATCGTGGTTTTAATTTGCACTTTCCTGATAAGAAGTGATGTTGAGCATTTTTTCATGTGCCTGTCGGCCATTTGTGTGTCTTCTCTGAGAAATGTGTATTCAGATCTTCAATCCATTTTTCAGTTAGGTTATTTGTTTTCCTGCTCTTGGAATTATTTGCATTCCTTACATATTTCAGATTGAATCCCTTATCAGATGTATGTTTTGCAATTATTTTCTCCTATTCTGTAGGTTGCCTGTTCCCTGTGTTGATTGTTTTCTTGGCTGTGTAGAAGCTTTATTTATTTTTTTTCTTGTCTATTTTTTGCTTTGATTACCTATGCTTTCAGGGTTGGTCGTATCCCCCTAAAATCATTGCCCAGGCCAATGTCATGGAGCTTTTCCCCCTTATGTTTTCTTCTAATAGTTTTACAGTTGCAGGTCTTACGCTTACATGTTAATATTTTTTGAGTTAATTTTTATATTTGGTGTGAGATAAGAGCCCAATTTCATTCCTCTGCATGTGAACATCTAGTTTTCCCTATATTATGGGATTGTCCTTTCTCTGCTGTGTGTTCTTGGCATCTTGGTGAAAATTCAATTGAAAACATATATGTGGATTTATTTCTGGGCCTCTGTTCTTTCCCTTAGTCTATGTGTCAGTTTTTATGCTAATGCCATGCTGTTTTTATTACTATCGCTTTGTAGTAGATTTGAAATCAGGTCCTGTGATGCGTCTGGATTTGTTTTTTTTGGTCAAGATTGCATTGGCTATTCAGCTATTTGGATTTGTTTGTTTGTCTGTGGTTCTGTACAAATTTTAGAATCTTTTTTTCTACTTCTCTGAGAAAATGTTATTGGAATTTAAAAAAATTTTTTTTTAGTTGTAGATGGACACAATGCCTTTATTTTATTGCTTTGTATGTGGTGCTGAGGATTGAACCCAGGGCCTCACACGTGCAAGGCAAGTGCTCTACCACTGAGCTACAATCCCAGCCCCTGTTATTGGAATTTTAATAGGAGTTGCATTGAATGACTTTAGGTAGATATTTTAACAGTAAGTCTTCCAATCTGTCAGTGTAGATTTTTTTTTATTTATTTGAGTAGTTTGCAATTTCTTTCATTAGTTTTCAGTATAGAGATCTCTCATAATTTTGTTAAATTTCTCTCTCTCTCTCTCTTGCTCTCTGTTTTTGCTGTTGTTTGCAATGCTGGTTGAATCTAGGGCCTCATGCATGTTAGGCAAGTGCTCTACCACTAAGCAATATCCCCAGGCCTCCTTGATTTAATTTGTTCCTAAGCATTTGTGGGTTTTATGAAGGTAAGTATGTCCTTTGGAGAAGTGGAAAAAAACAGCTGTTAAATCACCACAGTGGCCAGGTGACATTGTGGTGTCCTCCATGTCTCTCCTTCTGGACACAGAACCTTCCTTTTCCGTGTTTGAATCTACTCCTTGCCCCATTCTCAATCAGTCACCACCCACATCCTGGCCCGACCAATCAGAATATTCATTCCAATTTCCCAGTCACAGTGATTGGCTCAAGACTAGGCAGGCACTTGAGCCAGGCCTGCAAGAGTCAGTATCACGACTCTAGCCGGAACTACTAAGAATCTCTTTTTACTATGATCATTGGCTGAGAGAACCAAGTAAGCTCGGGGCTACTTGGTGAACAGCACCTTTTTAAAGCTGCATGTGTAAGAACCTGCCTGAGAATGAAGCCAAAACTGAGGAATGTAAAGCTGAGAGATGAAAAGATAAATTTTCTCTTTAAAAAGAATTTTTATTAACCTGTTTTAATTGTACATATTAATGGGATTTGATGTAATATTCCCATACAAATCCACCCCCCCCACACACACACCAAAGTAAACTTCCTGATTGCATTGTTTATGGACCTGATTTAAGCTATATACAGAGGCAAATTTACCCTTGGATGTTTTGGTTTATACTGCCAATAAATTCTTAGGGGATGTAAGCCAGGTTGAGTTAGTTTCTTGCACTTGTGATCAAAAGTGTCCCAATTAACAGAGTGGACTTCTTATCTAAGTATTAACATGGAAAAGTTGAATCAGAAATTTGCAATGTTCCCCTTGGAAGAAAATTTTAAGGTTCCAAGGACATGAAAGCATCATATAGCTGGGTGCCGTGGTGCATGCCTGTAACCCCAGCACTTTGGGAGGCTGAGACAGGAGAATCGCGAGTTCAAAGCCAGCCTCAGCAAGGGCGAGGCGCTAAGCAACTCAGTGAGATCCTGTCTCTACATAAAACACAAAATAGGGCTGAGGATGTGGCTCAGTGGTCGAGTGCCCCTGAGTTCAATCCCTGGTACTAAGAAAAAAAGAAAGAAAGCATTATATAAAATATATCTTCCTCTTCTAGAAGGGACAAAGGAGTTAGTCTGGGAAAACCAACCTGAAGGCTAAGGGAGACTCGTATGGCTGAGCCAAGATGGGATATGTTGGTTGGTTCTGCTGCTTCTGACACTGCCTCTGGTCAGTTTCAGTATATTTTCTTAGTTTGTTCAGGTTACTATAACAAAATATTGGAAACTGGGTGGGTTATAAACAATATTTCTCACAGTTCTGGAAACTAGGAAGTCCAGTATCAAGGGACCAGCAGATTCAGTATCAGGTGAAGACCAGCTTTCTGGTTCATAGATGGTGCCTTTTAGCTGTGTCCTCACATGGTAGAAGGGGGAAGGAGCTGTCTGGGATCTCTTTGATAAGGGCATGAATTCTATGCACCAGGGTTTTGCCCTCTTGCTCTAATTATCTTCGAGAGGCGTCACCTACCACTAGGCATTGGTGATTAGGGCTTAACATTAATTTGGGGCAACACTAGCATTTAGACTATAAGGAATATGGAAACCTGGGCAGGATAGAAAACATTTTTCAAACCTAATAGAGTTTCCATCCCTCCCTCCCTTCCTAGATTTGCCTATTAATTAAACAAATATCTCTTGAATGTAATTAAGTGCATGCTAGACAGAGCCTCCTGAGAGAGAGGTTTTAAGCACCAGGTCAAGGTCAAACTAACAAGGCACTTCCCTCCCTGGAGGTCAGGGCTTGGCCAGGTGCCCTCTTTTCTATCTGCCAAATGAGAACATCTAACTTAGTTACTTTCTCATTGCTTCAAGCGTTATTACTTGCTGATTCCATTTTTAAAATGGATGATGCCACAGAGCATTATCTGGTTCAAGTTTCTCATGTCTGGAATGAGAAAACTCAAACTTGGGGAGTCTGAGGGGTTTGCTCAAAGACCTGACATCCCTGGTGACTCCTGATGGCTGATGGGAAAGGACAGAAGAAAGATTGCAGGCAGAATGCACAGGTTATGGGCCCCTGGTCTGGTTAAGACCAGAGGTAGCCAGTGTGGTCATGTGGGCACCCACCCAGGCGAGGGAAATGGGAAAGAAGGGGAGGGGCACAGAAAAGCTGCCCTGAGGGTTGATTTCCTTTCTTCCTTCCTTCTTCCCCTCTTTCCTCCCTTTCTTTTTTTCTTCCTCCTTCCTTTTTCTTTTATCCGCCCCCCATCCCTCATTCTCTTCCCCCTTCCCATCCCCCCTCGCTTCTTTCTTTTCTTCCCTCAACAATTGGAACACAGCACATATCTGTGTGGACTTCAGAGGGAAACAGGCCCAGCTGCCTCGCAGGACTGCATTTCTGAACAGTGGCCCCAGGAGCATGTGAAAAGCCTGCTCTGAGAGGCCTCACGGAGGGCGCCAGGCTGCTCTGCCCAATAGCAGTTTCCCTGACTTCTCCTTTCCAAAAAGGAAATTGCAGGCCGTGTTACTGCTTTGCTGAAGACCGGGGATTACGGAGCTTAAACTCTCTCCTCCAAGCCATGTTCAAGTTTTTGACTTAAAAGGGAAATGTTTCATTTTCGGCCAAATGCATCCCCCTCTTTCCCCCTTCCTGGAACCAGAACAAAGCAATTCAAATCAGAAAACAGAGGGAACTCCATGAGCACTGTCCACAGGGACCCGGCTCCCAACTGGATCCCACGGAATTTGATTGAAGTGCAACTGAACTCCTCCACGTTTGTTCAAATGTCATTTAAATAGAAATGTTTCAAATCTCTGCCAAGGAAATGCCCAGGGGGTGGCATGGGATGGAGTGGGGCCCTTGCTGCTCTGCAGGCGGCTGCGGGCCCAGACTACAGGGGCGGGACCCAGGCCAGGTTGACTCAAGCCCGGCTCACAGGAAAAACAGTGGTGGGAACAGAGAGGAGAGGAGAAAAGGGAAGGACGGACGACGGGGGCACAGGAGGGCCCCCTGGGCAGTGTTTACACTAGAGATACTCATAGAAATGAGACCTGAGATGCTCGCATTCTGGCATTCATTATTTCTTTTTTTTTAAACTAGAGACAAATTCAAATCCTAAAAGAACTCATGATCAGGATTACAGCGAGGCTTCAAATTTTGTTTTGTTTTTCCTTCTTCTTATGTTTTTGACTTGTCACCCTGTAGACATTCTGACAGTTCCAAGGTGAGGCACCTGTGTAGCTGTTTGGTGCTTACCAGTTGGTTCACCTGGTTTTGTTGGGCCCACAGGTTAGGACTTGATTTGAGGTTTGGGGCTGAGGATGTGGGTCTTGCTTTCCTTACCCATGTGAAGTCAGGGTTTTTTGTGGGGGTGGCATGAGGGATTGAACTCAGGGGCACTCGACCACTGAGCCACATCCCCAGCCCTATTTTGTGTTTTATGTAGAGACAGGGTCTCATTGAGTTGCTTTTCGCCTCGCCGTTGCTGAGGCTGGCTTTGAACTCGCGATTTTCCTATCTCAGCCTCCCAAACTGCTGAGATTGCAGGCATGCACCACCACGCCTGGCTGTGTTTGTTTTTCTTTCTACCTCTGCCCATGGGGAGGCTATAAAGTCATGGCTCCCCATATTTCTCAGGATAAGAACAGTTTTTAAATACCAGAAAGTTATTGTGGAGCCTCCCAGATTGGTAGTTGGACTTACCTTATCTGTAATAGATAAAATATCTGTGGATAGAGAAAATATATAACGACAGAAATCTACGCCAAATTTAATAGTTTTTCAAAGTAAGTTTGCATTTTATTACTCTATCTACTTGTATTGGAAAAATCATTGTGCATTTCTGTGCAAGACATTACTTATTCACTTTAGAAATGATGTTCTGTATAAGGAAAAATTGAGTCTTAACAGTTATTTTACAGTATACAGATTGGGGAATTTGCTGTTGGGTGTGGAGAAGGGATAGCAAATCTATGGAGTCTCTGTCTCCAGGTCCTTCTCTTTGCCTGCTCCATCCTGACATCTTTTCTCCTGCAAAGCCTGACACTCAGCCTCAGAATCCTTCTCCACGCAGTACTTTAAGAAATCACGACCCATGTGTAGAAGTTGAAACCCATTTCCTTCCTCTGTTATAGAGTTCAAGTTTCTAGAGGACAGAGGGGTCAGAGGCTGCTTGCTTGACATTGTTCTGAGCCTAAAGGCAACAATGAAAGACTTCTAGAACGTGGGATGGATTCACAGGTTTAATTAAGCTATTGAGGGACTTAGGACTCATAAACCCCTGAGAAAACTTAGTATTATTGATCTTACAATATGAGTCTCCTCCACATTGAAACTGTTAACACAAGTTGTATGGAGAAGAGCAGCCCAAGAGTTACTGATGGTGAGCTCTCCCACTCACTTGTAGACATTTGCACTTTGGTCTTAGAGAAACTCACAAATCAGCGGGAAGTAGTCAAGCAGAGCACATCCTCTTCATCACTGTGTCAAACAAGAAGTAGCTCTGAGGAGTCTCTTTCATGAGGACACCAAGGGAAAGTGATGGCTCATGAACTGGGAAAAGACTTGAGATATGAAGGAGTCATTCATTCACGGTTACTTGGCTAATTACTGAGGCCATGGAACTTCAGGGGTGGAAGAGACCTGAGAATCCTCTCCATTTGCAGATGAGGAAACTGAGGCCCACATTAATGAGCATTCATACATAATTAATTGTTGCATTTGTTCATGATGTAATTTGATACAATCATGTATCAATTACGTGATTGTACAATCCATAACATACAACGCATAACCCTGGCCAGTTTTCAAGATGGTGGGTCAAACTTATTGTGCATCTTGACACTTTTAGTCATGGATTAAATAGGATGGAAATCAGTTCATTCCTCTTCAGATAGTCATGGAATAACGGATAGGCAAATATAAAATGCTTCCCTGGTGTGCTGATTTGGATAAAAAGCCCGTGTCACTCAGCTGTCATTGTAAGTCACAGCTCTATCAACTTTCATTAGCCTGTGTAAGGCAACTGGACTGACAGTGTCCTGTTCCCATTTTCAATGTGCTACAAAATTTCCTTGTCTGCCCACAGATTTTCTTCCTTTTTCAAAGAAGGAGGACATGAGGTCAAAATCCTAGCTTCCTTTTTTGCAGGGAATGTCAAGCTGGTCCCATGATTCATATGGAAATGCAAAGGCTCCAGACTAGCCATCTTGAAACAGAAGAACAAGGTTGGAGGGCTCATACATTCCTGATTTCAAGATGCAATACAAAGCAACTGTGTGATACTGGTGTAAGGAATGACCTAAGGGTCAGTGGAAGAGAGTTGAGAATCCAGAAACAAACCCACATGCTTATGATCAATTCATTTTAGACAAAGATACCAAGACAGTTCAATGGGAGTAAAGAACAGTTTTTCTCAGCAAATGGTGCTGGGTTAACTGGATTTTCGTATGTTAAAGAGTGACGTTGATACTTGCCTCATACCATCTACAATTAACTCAAATGGATCCAAGACCTAACTATAAGAGCCAAAACTTACAGAAGAAAACATAGATATGAATCTTCATGACCTTGCATTAAGCAATAGCTTCTTATATGTAACATCAAAGGTACAAGCAATCAAAATTTTTTTAAAAAGTTGGACTTCATCAAAATTAAGTTCTTCAAAGGAAAGGCCATTATCAAGAAAGTGAAAAGACAACCCACAGAATAGGAGACGATATTAGCAAATTATATATTTGCATATTATATATTTGGTAAAGATCCAGCATCAGAATTCTTATAACTCCAAAATCAAAAGATAAAAACTCAGTTTAAAATATGGGCAAAGAATTTGAATAGGCATTTCCGAAAAGAAAATGTACAAATGGCCAATAAGCCACAAAAAGAGGCTCTATAGAGGTTCCACAAAATATAACTCTTGCTCAAAAGGAAATAAGAAATAGTTTATTCTGAGCCAAATAGATGTGCTTGAGCCCAGGAACACGGATTCAGTTTACCCAAAATAATGTGTTTCCCCATGGAAGAGATTACATGAACTTTTATAATCACAGAACAAAAGAAAATCACAAAACAATGCATTTGCCAGATGTACTGGTAGAGACTTCAGGGCAGCTGGGCTACAGCAGAGCAGGGGAAGTGCTACAGGTTTCAGATGTTGTCACACTAGAGTTGCGCTAGGTTTGGTGGTAGCTAGAGGTCAGTTATGCTTAGCAATACATTCCAAGAGTTTTACCTAAAAATCATGAGGATATTAGTCAGACACAGAGGTTGATAGCAAATGGCTATTGCAAGGGGAAATTATTTTGACTCTCAATCTGCAGCCTGTTCCCTCTCCACAATCATAAAGCCAAGCTTACAGTCTGTGGGCTTTTCTGTGCATATGTGGCTTCGTTAGAGAACTTTAGCTCAAAACATTCCTAGTCACTACAAAAATGCAAATAAAAACCACAGAGAGCAATCTCTTCAACACATTAGATGTGCAATATCAAGTATTAGTGAAGATGTACATTGCTGCTGGGAATATAAAATAGTGCATGCACTTGGGAAGACAGCTGATGCCTCAAAAAGTGAAATATAGAGTTATCATAGGATCTAGGAGTTCCACTTTTAGGTGTGCACCTGAGAGAATGGAAATCAAATGACCACACCGAAACTTGAACATGAATGTTCATTATGGACAAAGGGTAGGAGCAACGCAAATTCCCATCAATCCATGAATGAATGAAAGGGAGTATAATCTACAAGGAAGTATTTTAAGTCATAAAAAAGAAATACCAATACATGCTACAACTCAGATGAACCTTGAGAACATTATGCAAAGTTAAAGAAGTCAGACATGATGGACCCTGTATTATATGATTTATTCCATAGGAAATGTTCAGAACAGGCAAATCCATAGAGACTTAAAGTAGACTAGAGGCTTCTGAGGACTGGAGGTTGGGGACGATGAGGTAGAGAGTGACTGTTAATGGGTATGGAATTTCTTTTAGGAGCAGTTAAAATATTCTGGACTTCTATGGTGGTGATAGTTGCACAACTTTGTGAGTGTACTAAAAACCACTGAATTGTGTACTTTCAATGGATGGATTGATGGTATGTGAATTACATCTCCATTTTAACAAAAGGTCATGCAAGCCGGGCACGGTGGCGTACATCTGTAACCCCTGTGCTTTGGGAGGCTGAGACAGGAGAATCACGAGTTCAGAGCCAACCTCAGCAAAGGCGAGGTGCTAAGCAACTCAGTGAGACCCTGTCTCTACGTAAAACACAAAATAGGGCTGTGGCTGTGGCTCAGTGGTCAAGTGCCCCTAAGTTCAATCCCTGGTACCAAAAAATGAAAAGAAAAAAGGAAAAAAATAGAAAAAAGAAAATGTCATGGTGATGAATTGGAGAATGTATATATAGCACTAACAGGGCTAATGAGAGCCTACGAGGCTTCCAAACTCATTTCTCTTGGTCATTCTAGGATTTTCCTTAACCATTAAATACAAGTGGGACATAGAAGAGGTCACTTGTCCACAGTCTCATTGGCCCCAGCTGGAATTTCCTGGCTGGGTAACTTTAATCTGGTGATAGACATCTCATTTTCTCTTAGACATGCAGGTGGCCCAGAACAAGAGAAAGAACAGGAGCTGCAGAGGCAGAGTTGTGTTGTGGGGGCCTTTAGGCAAGTTCCTGGCCCTCCTGAGGACTCGTGATCAGGGTCCATGCACATGGTACCTTCTCCTTGTCTTCCTAGGGTGGCAACAGTTCAGGGTTCACCCACAAGCAAACATGAATAAAAACCTGTTGAAGTGGTGAATGGTATCTCCTCCATGTCCTCACCAGGGTTCTATAAGAGGAAGGCAGTTCCACCACAGCCAAATCCCTCAGGTCTAGGTTTGGAGGGCAACTTCCCATGATCTCTCCAAGTATGCACATGAATGATGAGACGGACAGCCAAGACCACAGTGGGTTTCCAGGTCCCTGTGCTCCAGCTGCTTTCTCTCCTCCCCTGGAAAAACCAGAACGGCTTGGTAGATCTCTGGGTACCATACCATTGGGCAGTGTCACCTGACTACCCTGAGGGACTTCCTTCCACCCCCCCTCAATCTCAGAGAGCCCACAGCAGAGGTGGCAAGGAGTCAGAGGCTGCTTTCTAGAAACCAGTCCCCACCTCCTGGCCCCCTCTCCTCGCTCTGACCCGCAAGCTGACTTTCATTCTCCCTCTCTCTCAAGCTGTAGAGTATCTCTTCCTAACACTTGTCAAAAATTAAAGCGAGACCTGCTTTCAAATGTTCCGTCTGTGCTCCCTGGCCAGGGAGGCAAGCCTGTCTCCAAAGAATTTGCATTTACATTCCAAATATGTGCTTGTGCTAAGACGAAAGAATGCCTTCCCGCTTTCAAGCTGGTTCTGTGTGACCTCTAGGTTTTAATATTTTCAACAAAGTGTCAGTTGACAATTCAACTGCATTCAGAAAGAGGAGGAGAGTGGAGTCCTCTCGTAGGTACGCACCCTGGATTGTGAGTTGGATGAGAAGACCTAGCTCAGGGTCAACTACTTTATCTTTTGCTCTCATCTTTCATTTAATTTTCTTTTTAAAAATCCTCCACAGAAATGTTTTTGTTTTCAATGATAGTTTTTAACTTCTATTTTGGTTAAGAAAGTCAACATGAGGCTTCTTAGGAACGAAGGCCAAAGAGTCTGTATTTCTTAACACAAAAGGATCAAGCCGAATGATCCTGCAGGTCCTTTTCCATCTCTGGCATTCAACCTAGACCCTCACCATCCCGGCAGGAAGGAGATCTGGTCCCAGTCCAATGCCCCAGGTTGAGATCTTGTCTAGAGTTCACATCCCCATTAGCCCTATGACAGAGCAGGTGACTCTGCTCTTTGCCCCCTAAGCAATGTGAAGTCAGGATCCAAACGCTCACTAGGTCCTGGGCTGGGGCCACCACACAGGGATCCCTGAGCGGCGGTGAAGGGCGCAGTCCCTCGAGAGGCCAGGAGGGGGGTGTCTTGTGCTGCAGAAGTGGTGTCAATAACCTGCCTTCCCATCTTATCCCTGGTTCATCTTTGCCTTCCTGGGCCCAGGCTCCATCCAGGCTCATGTGTGGCGTGCACTCCGCGAAGCAGCCTGCAGATCAGCCTGTCACAATAATCAATGCTGCCCAGGCCGTGCCACCCGGCTCTGTTTTACTTAGAAGTGGGCCGAGCAGCGGGATTTTGAGGGACAGCTTCACTCAGCACCCAGCAGGCCTGTGGGCACAGGATGGGGGCAGGTTTACACAGATGTGGGTGTCACTGGCGCCCCGAGCAGGTGTCTGCTAACCTCACTCAGACCACCCTCCCAGTGAAAAGACCCCCCTCGCGCTCGAGGTATGAGAGGCCTGTGTGTGGAGTGGCCTCCAGCGGGTAGTCTGCAGCCCGTCTGTCATTCACCAGCTGGCTGGGGCTGAGGGCCTGCGCAGATGCTGGGGGACTGTGACTCAGGGTCCAGTTTTGGTCGTGCACACAATGCTGCACTGATTCATCATGGGCACCCCCAGAGGAACTGGGGCACACAGGAAACAGGCTCATGTCTGTGACATGTCAAAGGTCACAAAATCAGCAGGGTGCAGAGCCAGGCCTGATCGGAGGTCCTCTGAGCCCTCGGCCCACTCTGTGACCACTGTCCCATCTGCAAAAACAGATGGACCTCCTTGTGTGCTGAAGAAATAGGCAGCCACCACGGGGTGCTTTGAACTTTGGGGTGGGGGTGGAATACAACTCCTTTCCACATCTGCTTCCCCTGTCTCTTTGCCTCCTCACAGAACCCTGGTTTGGCATGTCCCCCAAGGGCCCAACCAGACATGTGGGCAGTGCACCTCCAGGAATGTGTAGGTGGCCCTTGCCCCCTCCACAGAACCTACCAGGACTTAATGGCCTATGAATGGCTGGGACTGACCTGTGCCAAAGAGGAATGCCATAGAATGTGTCCCCTCAGAGCGTACAGCAAGGCTGCTGGAGTTTGGCACTAGATTCCTGGTCCTTCTAGGTGGCTGCCACCTGTGTGTCCTTAAAGGCTGAGGGGAGGAAAGATGTCTGACCTTGCTTTTACAGGGGATATTTTAGTTCCTTTTGCAAAGTTTAAGGACAGCCAGGCGCAGTGGTATACACCTGTAATCCCAGCGACTCAGG
Organism: Geosciurus inauris; assembly: GCA_004024805.1. Taxonomy (NCBI): domain Eukaryota; kingdom Metazoa; phylum Chordata; class Mammalia; order Rodentia; family Sciuridae; genus Geosciurus; species Geosciurus inauris. The sequence goes on along the minus strand of PVHX01005065.1, from coordinate 104,076 downwards.
AGGCTGAGGCAGAAGGATCACAAGTTCAAGGCCAGCTTCAGCAACTTAGCAAGGCTCTAAGCAAGTTAGCGAGACCCTGTCTCAAAATAAAAAATAAAATAAAAAGGGTGGGGATGTGGTCCAGTGGTTAAGTGGCCCTGGGTTCAATCCTTGGAACCAAAAGAAGTTTAAGGATAATTACATCCCATCTCATCACATATGTTTCTTTCTTTTCTTTTAAAAAAACCGTAGTAGAATATGAATGCTATAAAATTTGCCATCTTAACCTTTTTATGGGCACAATTCAGTAGCACTAAGCACATTCACATTATTACACAGCCATCAACATCATCCATACACAGAAAGTTTTATCTCACAAAACAGAAACTCTGTACCCATTGAACACTAGCTCCTCATTCCCACTGTACCCTCCCAGCCCCTGGCACCCACCACTCTCTGTCTCCATGACCTCAGCTACATATTCTTCTTATGAGTGGAATCAAACAGGTATTCACCCTTAATGATATTCAGTAAGGTATGTCATTATGAGCATATGCATTAGTGTCTGTGAGATGGTGATGATGGTTATTTTTTGGACTGGGGATTGAACCCAGGGGTGAATAACCACTGGGACACATCCCCAGACCTTTTTGTTTTTTACTTTGAGACAGGGCCTCCCGAAGTTGCTGAGGTTGCATATCCTCCTGCCTCAGCCTCCTGAGTTGCTGGGATCACCACTCACACCAAAAGTGAGATGATTTTTTTCACTTCACGCAAAAATGATTCTCTTCTCCTCAGGGTTTACAAGTGTCCCAGAGTTCTGAAGTGGCATATTCTGCCCAGAGCTATCCTCATCCTCTTCTTCAGATCTGTGGCTGAGTAGGTCCCCCTCTGGCCAAACTCCTTCTCCCAACGTGACTACTTCTCTCTTGGATAACCCACAGATTCTTCCCAGCAGCACCACCCAAAGTTACCAGACATACCTGCAAATGACTGAGTCCCTCAGTCTCTACTTAGTCCCACGTGGATTCAGACTCTTGGGAAATGGAGTGCTGCACCTCAAGATGCTAACAGCACCTGGAGCCCAATTCAGAGTACGTGACAAGAACTTGCAAAGTATTCATTTCCATCTTCCCTTGCTGAGTGATACTTCTACACAGGACACTTGGCCTTTGCCTTGGGCTGCTGGAGATGCTGACTCCAAATGTAAAAACTGTGTCTAATATCTTCTACCAAATCTCAGGAGCAGAATACATGTGCTTGGGCACCAGGAAAGTCCCACAACCTCCAGGACAGGGTTTCCAAGAGAAGATTTTCTCTTTTCCTTCTAGAAAGGCTTAAAGCATTTTAAAAACCAGTTTTATTAAAGTGTAACTGACATACAATAAGCTGTACATAAAGTCTGCAATTTGATGTGTTTTGACTTAGATATTTATATCCATGTGAATCCATCCATCTCCCCCTAAATTTTCCTCATGCCCCTTGGTCATCCCTTTCTATTCCTCCTCCCCATACCTTTCTCCCCAGCTAACCTCTGATCTGCTTCCCATAATCATAGATTAGTGTACATTTTCTAGAGTTTTCCATAAGTGGATTTATAGGCCATACATTCCTTTACATTTACTTCTTCCACTAAGCATTTTGAGATGCATTCATGACATTGAGCAATCACTAGTTCATTCATTTTTATTGCTGACTAGCATTCTGCTGTGTGTATATACTATGGTTTGTTTATTTGTTCCCCACTTGTTGGACATTTGGGTTACTTCCAGTGAATCAGGTAAGGTTGGTTGCTAATGTTGTTCAAATCTACTGTATCCTTGCTGATTTTCTGTTTTTATGATTGATCAGCCATTGAAAGGAAATAGGAATCTCTAACTACAAGGATAATTTGCCCATTTCTCCTTGCATCTCTGTCAGATTTTGCTGTGTGTGTTTTGAAGCTCTGTTATTAGGAGCGTAAGGGTTGAAGATGGTTACATTCTCTTGATTACTTAATCCTTTTATTATTATAAAAGTGATTTTGTCTATCCAAGGCCCACGTGCCCATCATAGCCCACAGGAAACACTCTAGTCACTTAGTTTGGTTTTACCAGTTGAGAATGTGGGGACCCAGAGGCGTTCAGGCCATTGCCGGGACAGGCCCAGTCACACTCAAGCCTGGCCTGTTCTGAAGGATGGTGCCACACACCATGTCCATGTTCCTTCCTGCATTTGGTGGAGGCCAAGTACATGGCGGGGATTATCACTGGGCACACTCCCCGACCTGGTGAAGACCTGGTGATGGTGAAGAGGTCACGGTGACCTGGTCTAGACTCTACATTTATTTTTAAGAGACAATTTTGAACCAGGGCCCAGACTGCTCTGAGTGTGTTCTGAGATGGCGCTAAAAGAGTCTACTGTACAGGGGCAATGTCCCTAGGTTTACAGTTTCCTGACTAATTCCACCATAAACTTAATTGCCTTTTCTTTGGCTTTGAAGCCCAAAGCCTCCCTTGGCACAAGACTCCCTCCCACACACACACCCAGATTCTTGGCAGGAAGTAATGACTCAATATCCAAGTGCCAGGGCTCCTTGACTCACTCTCTAAACGGTAACTTCTGCCTGGCTGGGAGCTGGACTCTCCCTCATCAGGAGGTGATGTCAGAGAGAAGCCAATTGCCAATAACAGGCAAGAGCCTTTGGAAGCCAGCACTCAGGAGCTGCTACCTTCAACCCCCGTCCCCAGTGCTCTCCTGAGCCCTAGGGATCCCAGCTCCTCTCCTTGTCCCCCAGGCCTAGCCCTCTAGAGCAAGAGCTCCACCCACCTTACTTGCACAGTCTCAGACTTCAGATTTCTTTTCCTTCTTACTACAGTCCTGAGAGCCAGGAGGCAGGGTACCGAGGCCTGGGTGAAGGTGAGCCAGTCATACAAGGGTGCCCAGCTAGGAGGTCCAGAGCCAGCGCTCAAAGTTGGGTCATCTGATTCAAAGTACAGGGCTGGTTCCATTACGCTTCCCGGGACCACCATAACAAATTACCACAAAGTTAGTAGTTTAAAACAACAGGAATTTATTCTCTCAGAGTCCTGGAGGCCAGAAGTCCAAAATCAAAGTGTTGGCAGGGGAGGTTCCTTCTGGAGGCTCCAGGGGAGAATCTGTTCCATACCTCTCTCCAAGCTTCTGGTGGCTGCTGGCGGTCCTTGCTCATTGGCTTGGAGATGCGTCTCTGTGAGCTCTGTCTCTGTCTTCACGTGAGTCTTTACAGGGCCTTCTTCTCTAATGACAAGGAAGATGGACAGTTGGAGTCATGACAGGAAAGGTAACCTAAGAGGAAGGAGGATTTAGAGTTGGGGCTTCTGGGCTGAATCGTAGCCAACTGACATCACTTTCAACTTTTGAGCTTCCCCATCTGCAAAATGCAGATAGGAATGGCCTGCTCCTGATGGGGTTCTTGTAAGAACTGGATGTATGTAAGGTGCGTCTCCCATGCCTGGTGAGCATCACTCTGTATCAGTGATGCAAGAATATGGTTGATAATATGGCTCCCGACTCACTGTGAATATAGTCGGCCATTTTTGTCAAGGTGAACGCCACCTTCCACCTTCCTTTATGGTCTCATCTCCTAGCCTGGGCCTCTGTCCTCTGCATGGCAGCTGCTCTGACCTCGTGGCTGTTCCCTGCTTCTGCCCAAGGCCTTTGTATCTGTGGTTCTCTGCTTGGCCAGCTCTCTTCTGCATTTTCGTCCAGCTTGCCACTCACACTGTTCACCTCTGTCTTCAAAGCATCTGACTGAGACCTTCCAGATATCCCTATTTAAAAATGCCACCCCTGGCCTTCCCGGCGTCCCTTCTGGCCCCATGAATTGCTGGATATGTGTTTATTTGTCTATTTTTGTCTTGCTCTGTTGGAGTGCAAGCTTATGAAACTCTATATGGCTTGTTGCTGAATCTCTTGTGTCTATCACAGTGACTGGCAAACAGTAGTTTTCAATATCTCTTTGTTACATGGATGGATGGATGCATGGATGGATGAAAGAATCCAGCTGGTCTGTCCCAGTTGATGGTGAGGTTCCCCTCTCATCAGCCACCTTTTGAAGAAATGGCTCAATGGGTGGTCATCAAGAGACATCCACAGGGTGGCTTTACTGGCTGCCCTGCTACCTGAGGTCACCAGGACATGGCAGTGAGCATGGGCCACATACATTGTGCACCACACACAGGGCCTCACACTCTCACATCTCTAATAGGTGAAGAGGTGTCCGCTGCCCCAGATCACACGGTTTATAAGAGTTTGAAAGAGGGAATCAATGCCATATCTACTGTCTCAATGTCTCCCTGTTTTCCACAACCCAAACCGGGGTCTCCCTCAGCTTTAATTTCCAGAGGAGGAAAATGTGGGTAAAGCTGGAATTTGTCCCCATCAGGGGGCTCCATGGGAAACTTTCCAACCTTGGCTCCCAGAAAAAGGGTCCTGGCCTCTGGAATTCTTGGCAAGGCATGAGATGTGCCTGGACCCTCCCCCTATTGACCTCGAAGAAGTGTCTTTGGAAACTCTTTTAATCTAAAATTCCCTGCAGCTTCCAGCCACCCACATCCTAAATCCTGTCAGCAGAACCTTCTCATATTTGACATTCCTTCCCGGAGTTCCTGACCCCAGCATACTCCAGCACAGCTCTCTCGTGCATTCCCACCTCTGTGGTTAGTGGAGCACTGGAGAGGGAGGGGAGGGACCTGGAGGGACCAGAAGACTTCAATCACTCCACCGGGGACCAGGAACAGAGATACCTCTGCAGTTTGGTCTTAGAAGATCCATCTCTAGAAAGCTTCCAGAAGTTTCCATGAAGCGGTTGTGTCCTTCTAGAGATGTCTGGAGTCAGGAGCTCAGTATATGCCAAGTTCAACTTCAGAGGCAATTGTGTCCCACCACCCCTGCCAGCACAGTCCTCTTCCCGTTGTGGGTGGGTCTGCAGTCTGAAATGGGGACTCCCATCCTGGATCTCTGAGCCCATCCATCACTTGTTCCTATTCTACCTTGGCACCTCCATTAGAACCAAGTTCAAAGTGTTTGTGGAACCAAGCATACAACTTGCTCCTGGCCCTAGATGCTTCATGCCCATGTGGAATGTCCATTCCTATTACCCTGCCTGTCTGTTGGTCAAGAGCTAGCTCAGACCTCAGATCCACCCAGAGGCCTTCCCAGGTCAGTCTGCCCGACTCAGAGGCTTCCACACCATAGCCCATGAGACCACCAAGGGAGTCCTAGAGCAGACACGCACTGAGAGCTCTCCCCTGCTCAGAAGAGGAAGCCAGGGTTTTCAACGCTCTCAGGACCACCTGGCTGCCCCTCCATTGCTGTTTTCTGCACCTCCTTTTCCCTCTCTATGCCTGCAGTGTCCTGGGCTTGCACCTTGCAAACAAGGGTCTTTGCTGCTTCTGTCCTCAGGAGATGCTCCAGCCGCTCTGGTCTCCTTCTTTGGCCCAGACTCTGGCCCAGGCTCCTCCCCCTGGGCACTGGGTTAAATGGTGCCCCCCTCCCCAATTCACATCCTTCCCAGAAACTCAGAGTGTGACATTGTTTGGGAGTAAGGTCCTTGGAGATGCAATGAATTGAGACAAGGTCATGCTAAAGTAAGGTGAGCCCTTGGTCCAATACGTCTAGTGTCCTTGGCGGAGGGGACACACAGGGAGGTGGCCAGGTGAAATGGAGGCAGAGACAAATGGTGCAGACAGACTCAAGAACACACAGGATGGTCCACAAGGAGGCCAGGGAGTCTCCTTCCTTAGGGCCTTTGGAGGGAGCAGGTCCTAATGCTGATATTTTGATTTCATATTTCTAACCTCCAGACCTGAGAAGAAAAAAACAATTCTGTGGATTGAAGCCTGCCAGTTTGTGGTGCTTGGTTATGGCAGCCCCAGGAAACCAAGAGTACCCCTGCACCACCACCACCACCAGGGACACGTCAGCTCCACTTCCCAGTCCCATGTCCTCTCCATCTTCCTGGGACTGCCCCCTCCCACTCAGCCCTCAGCCTCCCCACCTTGGACAGCCCTTCCTGATGGCCCCAAACCAGGTCAGATTCTCCCTGAATGTGTCCCATTTTCTTCTCTCATGGTGATTTTTCTGTTTGCTTGTTCTGTCCCCACAGCTCCACCAACTGCACCCCAACTGTGGCTCTCCATGCGGGTCCAGGCAGAGTGAGCATACTTCTCAGGACATCAACTGAGAGGTTTCCCCTCCAGCTCCAGCTCAGAGTCCCCTGGTCAGCCCCTCTTCCTCCCTTTGGCCTGCTGGGACTGTCCTCCTTTTTCAGACCTTGATGGACACTCACACCCCTAAGTATGGAATCTGGAATGGCCCCCAGGGGACCAGATGAGACAACTCAATGGAGATAGCTCAGCTCCTAGTGGAGGGAATGTGGGCCCGCGGGACACTGGAGGGGGCTCGGCAGATCAATTCTCTATTTCTGTTTGCGGGGTGCTTCCTCCTTGGAGCCATTCTGGAGAAATCCTGCCATGTCTTTGCCAGGGCTTCCCGGTGACATTGATGTTTTCTGCACCCCGTTTTCCCTCTCTCCACCTGTACTGTCCTGGGCTTGCACCTCGCAAACAAGGTACTAGCACTTTGGTCTTTGCTGCAGGTTTTGCTTTCTGGAGGGTGTGGTCCTAACAGTAATCCAGTAAGATTAGGAAATAATACGTCCCTCACGCTGCACCCCACCTAGGGGGAGGGTTGCAGTGCACGCCAATTTGTCAAAGGCTCGAGAAGTTTTGCAGTGAAAAAGGGACCTCAAACGCCTTCCAACTTACACTTATTGGACACTTGTTTTATGATAAATGTGATTCTAAGCACTTTACATTATCAACTTCGTTGAAATGCCAGCTACGACCATCTGTGACAGGAATTCTTATTTTCCATTTCACAAACAGGGAAACTGAGGCAAACAACACTGAAGTAACTTGCAACACAGGACGGAAGGCTGGCTTCCGATCCAGGAATCCTTGCAGAGCCACACATGGGCTTGGCTTTAGTTCAGAACTGTCCCACTCCCTTTTGATGATGGATCATTTTAATTCCTATCACCTGTTAGCATCAACTGAGCTACTTTACTGAAAACGGTTGGCTGTCAGTTCATCTTGATTTCCTGCAGAGATGTGGGTGCATCCGGCAGTGATCTTTCTGCCCTTATCTGTTCAATGCCCTGATGAGCTCACAATCTTGCACTATAGTAAATATTTGTAGGGAAGGAAGGAAGGAGAAGAGGAAGGAAAGTTGTCCATATAAAGAAGACCAAAGGACCTGTCTGAAAAGAAAAATGGGTGGATAGAAATTCAGTGGCATCTTTAATTCCTGGTTATGGCCCTCAAGTTGAAAATGAGACTCTCCTTCTAGGATACACATGGTCATTTATTCCTCTACTTCCTTGTGGCTTCTAAATATGGGCATTGCCAAGAAGGAAAAGGCTGTTGTGATGAGGAGGCATGGTTCTCTGGTTTCTGGACGCGTAGCTACCTCGCGCAGTTGCATAGGTTGTGCACTTCACAACTGCAGAGGGTGCTGTTCACATCTTCCTCCATTGAGCAGCTGCCCTGCACGGGAACCACATTGTATGGTAACCGCAATGCTGAGGTTTGGGTGGGGTGGCATGAGGGTAATTGCAGGACTATAATCATTACAAACACAATCTGGCTTATCGGAGTGGCTCAGGGTGTAGTCCACGCCATATCACAAAGCACCAGGAAATTCTGACACTGGCGCCTGGCAACCTGCCCTGTCTGAGGCGAGGCCCAGGCTGCACTGGGAGTATGTGAAGTGGCATGGCCCTGGCCATATGGCTCTGAGCACCCAGGGCCTCCAGGATTGTGGGGAGCTCCGGCTTGCTCCTAGGTTTCTTTCTTTGACCGTGTCCATTGCAAGGTCCTTAGCAGCACCCCTGGCCTCTACCCACAAGATGCCAATAACGTCCCTTGCCCCAAGTCGTGACAAACCACATCAAACATCCCCTCCGGGAACAAAGTGGCCCACAGTTGAGATGTGCTCTAAGTATAAAACATACTCCAGGTTCCACAGAATTAGTTCAAAATGTGAAACACCCCAACACTCAGGTTAAAGCATTGATTCCATGTTTAAGTGATATTTGGGATCTCCTGAGAAAATCCATTAGACGACAACATTAATTTCACTGGGGTTTTTACTTTTTGAAATGTGGCTCCTAGAAGGCTTCAAATGACAAATATGCCTTGAATGATATTTCTGTTGGACAGCGCTGGGTTGGCGGGTCCCCACCCGCATTCCGTCCTTCAGTCAACCCTGTAAACCTGCCTGCTGGGCCTGCCTCCTTCTTACCCCAGCCCCAGTCTCCCCAAGACCATCCTCAAGTCCCTGTCCCCCTTTCAAAAATGGCCCATATTTGAAATTTTGCCCTATCAAAAGCATCAGGGGAAGGATTATGCTTGGCCTGCATCTCCATACCAACTGGTCAGGCAGGGCCCCTGCCCCAGGGGCATCTGCTGCTTGGTGGGGTTGGTCCTGTGGCCCTATGGTGCGACCTCTCTAGAACGCACTCCCCGCTCTTCCTTACGCCACCTCCCGCTGATCCCAAGTCACTAATTCCCCTCTGAAGAAACCCCCACGGCTGCCTCGTGACGACTCCTTAGCGGGCTCTTCAAAGCCTATTGCCAACTGGCCACAACCCACCCTTTGGAGGCCCGTCCTCATGGGCCTTACGTCCTCTTCCAGCCAAATAGGGTCATTTCCCTCCACTGTCCTCATCCCTGGGCATTGTTCCCTCCTGGTTTCTGCCTGTCCAAACCTATCCATCCTTGAAGGCCCCTTTCCATCCCTCCTACTCCCAGAGGCCTTCTGAGTTTCACAGCGACCTTGGCCATGGCGATTGGGAATGCTCGTCCCGTTGTCTTGAGGTTCTTCAAGGATCGCAGCTTTCCTGTGTTTTTTCTGTGTTTAGATCTGTGCTCTTGCAGTTCTTTAGACCTTCTGTAAAGAGCTGCTCGGCGACTTCGCCCAAGACTGGCCTTCTCTGGCGTACTCACTAGAACCTCCAGCCGGGGGCTTCGGAGGCCCACCCTCCCACGCGGTGGAGAGATGGCCGTCATGTGGAAGCTTCCTGCTGTCTCCTGAAACCTCGACACTGTACCCGGCACATCTGGGGCGTTATGACGTTTGTGGATCGGTTGAATGAAAAGCTAGGCCCCCAGGTTGAAGAGTGAATCAAACAGGAGGCGGTTGGGGCCGCGTACGGTGCAGGGTGTGAGCCCAGTCTTTGGCAGGACAGGGGAGGTCTCCTTGGCTGCTTCTCGGTTGGCAATTTCACAGGATTTCCCCATTTGGTTCGAAGAGGGCATAAGGCCCGTGAGGACGGGCCTCCAAAGGGTGGGTCGTGTCTTCCCTTCCCCGCCCATCCTATGGCTCATCATGTGAACTGAAGAATTATGTCACTTAACAGAATGACAGGCCTAGCTTCGCTTCCCTGCATCACAGGGTTGCAAACCCTGATTCAAAGGGAGGGAGGGAGACAGCGTGTGGAGGAGAGTGGCCCTCCTGTCTGGCACCTCTAGATCCCTCCACCTGCTGAGCTGGTCCTTTCCCCTATTTACTTTCCATAAAGCCACCCTTCGTGTGGCCGTAAATGGCTCTGCCTAGGAAGTCCTGGCAGCTTGGTCAAGCTGTGGTCAGCCTCAGGCTGAGGCCAGTGCTCTGCAGTCATGGCCACTCCTTTTCTTTGTCCTTTGTCCTCAGGGCAGGGTGGGAGGAAAGACAAAGATCCTCCGGGTTCTTCTCAGGGACCAGTCTGACTTGACCAGAGAGCAGGGAAGAAGCATGGAGAGGAAATTCTCCTGGTGGCGCTGTCCACCAGGTCTTCTGTGGGATGAGGACCCCTCAGGAGCAAGTTCTGGGGTTTTCTGGGGCCCTGTGCTCAGGGAAGCCAGCAGGTGTCTCTATTACATACTTTTGGAGGACAAGTCCCAATGCAGATGGGAGATCCCCGCCTCCCCAGGCTGCCCAAGGATGCTCTGAGGGTCCCTCCTGCTCAGCCCTCTTGGGAGGAAGTAGGAGGGGCATTTTAGGGGTTGGAAGAGGGGTGGAGACTAGGAAGGCCAGACAGCAACTTGTGGTGGGATGGAGGGAAGGGATGGAGGGAAGGGGGAGAGCACAAGTGGGCAAGATGCACAGGGGCTGGGAGTCGAGGAATCCCCAGAGAAGAGAGGAGGAGGGCAAGGAAGGGGAGAAGATGGGAGGCAGCCTTTCCAGGGGAGTTAAGTGCCCAGCCTCAGAGGAAGGGCAGAGTTTGCATCCAAACTCTAGTTCTTACCAGCTGTGGGGTTTTAGGCAAATGACTCAACCTCTCTGTTTCCTTTACTGGTCTGCAAAGTGAAGTTACAATACCCCATAGGGTTGTGGGGCCACTTAAATGACAGTCCATGAGAATAATTCCCGTGGGGCTCTAGCACAGAGTTACTTAACCCTTTCTTATGAAGCAGACCAGGTGGTCAGGAGAGGCTGGTGCAAATCTGTGTGTCCCTCCTCTACCAACCTTCCCCTGTCCCACTGAGGCAGCTGCTGGAGGGCTGGAAGCTGGGTCTGTCCAAATCAGCAGCACACGTGAAGATGTGTCCCAGGGGTGTCTGAACAACAGGAACATGTCAGGGTGACACCATCATTTTAGTGCTTCACAAGGGACAGGGGAGCCCCGAGGATGGAAAGCAGTAAATGTCACCTTGGAAGAAGGAACAGGAGCACCCTCTCCACCTTACTAGGCAGCCAGCTTCCCCATGCTTTGGAAGATGCCAGAACTGATCACCAGGCATCTGGGGGAACGTGGGGGTATGTAGCTTAGGGACTAAGAACAGTACCCAAGGTTGCAAGTCCCAACTGTGGCTGGCTGTGTCTGGCTGTGGCTGTAGGGCAGGTGACTTTAACTCCCTTCAGTGCCCACGAGACAAGAGGCAATAACTGAACAGTGCTGTAAAGACCACATGATCTCAGGCCAATCTCACCTTTTCTTAAAGGAGAAGATAAGAAAAGCTGAGGCTATAGGGGGAATCCAGCCATTTAATTAAACCAAGGCTCAGTAGATAAATAACTTATTCAAGGTTGTAAGTTCATGTGAAGCAAGAGAGGGACTTGGTTTCTTGACTGTAAGTCAAAGAAGTTGTTATTCCTCTGTCTTGCAGAGAAAGGAGCTGGGGCCCAGAAGTTATTGCCAGAGCTTATTCCCCCAGTGATGCTGGGGGCTTTGTGCTGAGACCAGCCGATGTCGTGCCAGACCACATCGCCAACAGTGAGCATTCTTCACGGTGCCCAGGGTCTATCAGGGATGTCCCCTGATATCAAGTTATGATCTCTAACAGCACTTCTCCAGATGTTTCTCAATGGAATAGTCATAGGTCCTTCTAGAAACAGGGCCTTAGAGCTGGGCATGGGGGCACACACCTGTAATTCCAGTGGCCCGGGAGGCTGAGGCAGGAGGATCGATAGCTCAAAGCCAGCCTCAGCAACAGTGAGGTGCTAAGAAACTTAGTGAGACCCCATCTCTAAATAAAATATGAAATAGGGCTGGGGATGTGGCTTGGTGGTTGAGTACCCCTGAATTCCCCAAAAAATAAACAATAGAAAGAAAGAGAAGAAAAGAAAAAAAAGAAAAGAAAAGAAAGAAACAGGGCCTTAGGCATAATTGAATTTGGGAAATACTGAGCTAGAAGAAACAATGTAAGATTTTTTTTTAACTGCAGGACTTATCAGAGCCTTGGATATGTCTACCCAAGGGGCAATACTCCTAGAGGACACTATAAGGAGAAGTCCTTCTCTAAGGATTTATCAATGCCGTCCTTTGTTTTGTTGGGACATCTCATGGAGCTAGTACTCATGGAATATATTTTGGAGTACTGTAGTCATACAGTACTACATACTGTAGTACTGTAGTCATCTCCCATAGAGACGCTTTTCCCTGGGAGATGCTTGTGGCAGTTGAGTGTCAATAACCAGCTCCCTGGTCGTGCTATAGTATCAAGTCCACAAATAAGCACGTTCTAGTAGAATGCCTGCCAGTGAATCCGAGTGGATCCATGCTTTATATTTGACAAGGATCCATCCCAAATGACAGCACTTCCACCTGCGTGATGGGAAAACAAATCATCATCATTTCCTTCTCTGGCTTGTCTGCACTTGGTGACTCTTCTACAATATGCAGACACAGCTCCGGCCCAGAGGAAAGCGCCTTCTTTATTGCCTCATCTGTAGGAGGCAGAGGCATCGACTTGAAGGAATGTGTCTTTTTCGGGGGCTGAACCACTGGGTCTATCTAAGGGCTTAAGAACAAAAGGATGGGGCTGGGCTCATCGGAGCTTCACAGGATGCTAAATTTGGTGGGATGGCTCACACTCAGAGAGCCAAGAAGAAAATTCAAAACAACCGTGACAAATTGAAAACACTGCCCGACAAAAACCGGATGAAATTCAATAGTACAATTATAAGGTGACATATTTAGAGCTAAAAACAGCCACCATATGTGCAGGATGAAGACAGGCCCCCTCTTCCAATGGGTCAGCAGCTGGCAGGTGAGTCCCTACCAGTCCTTAGCTGAGGCTCACCAGGCACCAGATAAAGACTCCCTGGTAAGGGTCGCAGTCCAATGGCTGAGGACCAATGAGCAAGTCCCTCCCAGGGATCCTGTCTTCTGAAGAGGACATCCTACCACAGTGGTCTTTGTGAGTTATGACTTATAGTTCACAAAAGGGAAGAATCTCTGAAATCAGAACAAGGATCCCCCTGGGACTGCTGTGGGTTGACCTCATCACATCTGTCCCCTGCCAGGAGAGGGGGAGATTTTGGTGTCAGAGGCACTCTGGGGCCAGCAGTGTGGAGGTAGGAAAGTCAGAACTTCTGGGACATTTTACTGGTTTATGGGGACAATCAAATGGAATATTTGAAATCTGAACCACCTCTGAAAGGCCAGTCCTGGAAAATCCGGGGCATCTGGACGCAGTCAACCGAGCGCCTTGCCTTCTTCAAAGCGGGCTGGATTCCGCACACATAAAACGGCTGTGACATGCCACGGCCCCCAAGTCATCCTCTCTCTCGGGTACCGCAGCAGTCAGCTCGTCATTAGACTGCTGAGCGGAGTCTGCGTCACCTCCTCCTGCAAGGGCTCGGAGAGGCTGGAGTGTGTCCAGGCAAGAGCCACAGAGGCGATCAAAGAGATGGGAACTGGGCCCTGTGAAGAAAGGTTAAAGGAATTGGAATTGCTATGCGTGGGGGAAAAACACCAGAGGGAGTCTGAGCAACCCAAACCCAGAGCTGGAGCGCACAGTGCATTGTCCAGCCGCCCGGCGGTCACTGCACAGCACGCGCACTGGTCCTGCGCTCACAGGGCTTCGGCCTTCTGCTGAGTGCTTGGCCTGGGGTCTCACTTCATCCACACTGTGGTCATGTGATTGTCCCTGCCTTGCAGCAGAGGAGCTGAGGCCCAGAGGTCACTGCTGGAGCTCATTCCCCCAGCGATGTTCACGGGACTCGCGCAGAGACCGCCGACGCCTTGGTTAGACCACATCTCCAACTGGGAGCGCTCTTCACGGTGTCCTGGAAGGATGACCCGCGTCTCAGCCAGGCCAGCATGACTCTTGAGGACGCTCCAACAGTGCATCTTGGGGAATGTCATGCAACTGGTCCTCTCGTGCCATGGGAGTTCCGAGCTCAACAGTGTCCTCCACCCTCCTCATGACTTGAAGTCTCAACCTCTAGTCCCTGGCACCACGACTGTATTTGGAGATAGTCTTTGGAGAGGTAATGACGTTAAAGTGGGGTCACTAGGGTACGTCCTGGTTGAATGTGGCTGGTGTCTTTAAAGCAAAAAAGCAGAGTAGGACCCAGATGCCCTCGCAGCAGGAAGACTGCGAAGCCAGGAGAAAGGCCTTGGAAGGAATCAACCCTGCCTGCACCTTGACCCTGGACTTCCAGGCTCCCGGAGCTGAGGGACATTCATTTCTGGTTTAAACCACCCAGTGTGCGATTTTTTGAAAGGTGGCCCCTAGCAAACTAATACATGGGCAGTCCTTGAAATAGCCCCCTTTTACCCGCTTAGGAAAGGAGGCGAGTGAGACCAGGTGGGTTTGATGCCGTGGGCACTGTCACTGGGAGAGCTAGTCGAAAGCCCCTTGAATCTCTTTCTTGAGGCTCCAAGGCCTCTTGTCCCTCGAATACCCCTCAGGAGCACCGTGAAGAGGAAGACAACAGCAGCAGTTGGCACCCCTTGGCCTGCGCAGGCTGCTCTTCCGTCACCTGGCACTGGACTTCCAATCCCTAATGTGCAGGCACAGAAGCCGAACGTGGGGCCTGGCAACCCCGACCACTGCAAAGCACACAGGGCCAGAGGGCCTGGCAAGGTGCTCTTAAAATGCACGTCTGAAAAAGCTTAATGGGCTCCTCCAGGGGATAATAAAACGGACCAGAGCGTGGAAACACAAATCCAACCCATCTTGAACTAGAGGAACGTTCTCGCAGATCAAAGAAAAACACGCTGGCTATCATCAGACTACGAAACACGTGGAATTAGGCCTTGGTAATTAGACCTCTGCTTTAGTACAAGGGCATGATTATCACAGAATTTATAGAAATGGAGGATTAAGTTCTACCAGCTCAGCCCTGGCTCCCCAGGTGAGGGAAGGCAATGCGATTTGTAGAAGAGAGGAGCCCTAGGTGTTGGGGGTGCCAAGGGGAACCCCAAGACCATCAGGATCTGGCTTCCCTGGGAGGAAACTGGCTTCTGGATGGGGCCTGGCAATGGGAAGGAGTCGTGGGATTTGCTCAGGGATTTTTGGACAAAGCAGTTGCAGTGGCTTCTGATTTCTGCCCGTGGAGGGCACAGCCAGTGGATAACCTCATAATGGCTCATACGCAGGCATTGTGGGTACCATGTGCTTTATTTTGTTTTGAGGCTTTGCAACTTTCCAATATATTCTTATTTTGCATGGGAGGAAATGAAAGCACAGAGAAGTCAAGGAACCAATTGGAGGTCAAAGCTCACAAGTGGCAAACCCACATCTTGAATTTGGTTCTGCATCATTCTAAGGCCCCTACCCTTTCCATTACACGGTGTTTTACCCCCCAAACCTCTGCCTTCTTTTTCCTTCTCAACATTCCCAGTGTTCAGCCTGCCACTCAGAACCCGGTCTGGGTGCCCAGTTCCATTGGATCATGTGATACCCATGTTTACTGAATGTTTCTCAAAGTTTCTGGGTAGCATGTAAAAGGTACAGAGACCGCTACCCTACAGCTGTCTCTGGGGTCCTCCTTCCCGCCAGCACCTGACTCCAGTAGGTGCTTAGCCGAGATGCATGAATCCAAAGCGCGAGCAGATGGATGACTGTTGTTAGGAAATGTGTCTGCTTGGCTTAATACGCTGTATTAGTCTCTGGAGCTGCCTTAGCAAAGCAGTATCGACTAGGTGGCTCCATGCACAGAAACCTTTTTTCCCATAGATCTGTAGGCTGAAGTACAAGATCAAGGCCAAGCAGGGTTGCTGTCTGCCAAGGGATCTCACCTTCGGCTGCAGATGGCCACCTTCTCACTGCATCCTCATGTGACTTTTTCTCAGTACATTTGGAGAGAGAGGGGATGGGGATGGGGTGCAAGTACATGAGAGAGAGGTCTGGGGTGTCTCTTGTAAGCACCTGATCTCACTGGATCAGGACCCCACATTTAAAAAAAAATTTTTTTTAATTGTAGGTGGACACAATATATTTATTTTTATGTGGTGTTGAGGATCGAACTCAGTGCCTCATGCATGCAAGGCAAGCGCTCTACCACTGAGCCACAATCCCAGCCCACCTTTTTTTTTTAAACCTCATTTAACCTTAATTACTTCCTCAGAGGCTCCACCTCCAAATGCAGCCACATTGGAGGTTAGGACTTCAATATATCAATTTGTGGGATGCAAAGCATTCTGTCTCTAAGTAACGCAAGGTAGGTTCCCTTTTGGTGGTGACACAGCCATGTGGTATTTGAGGGGACCCGCTTGTTGAAAGGCTGCTCAGAGTTTATGCTTCCTGACCAGTGACCCACAGCTAAGTATGCTGCAGAGGGCTGTGCCCACCGTGCCAGCGTTTGGAAAGTCCTGCCATGCAGAAGCTGGAGGCCCAGTGGTAAACGAAGCTGCGGTTTGGAGAGGAAGTCCACCATCCCGGGATGGGCTCTAGCAGATAGAACTGAGCTCAGCTGGGAGGGCAGGGCAGAGCTCAGAGCCATTCTAGGGTCAAACTTCAGGTGCCTTAGGCAAGAGCGTTTTCTCCCTCAGGCAGGAGACCTAGCGTCTTAGGTTGTCACCAAAATACTATAAACCGTGTGGTTTAAAGTGGCATGTATATTTCTCAATGTTTTGAAGGATACAAAGTCCAAGATCAAGGTGCCAGCAGGTCTGGTGGCTGAGAGCTGTCTTCCTGCTTTGGTGACAGCCACCTTCTCTCTATGTCCTCCTGTGGGTCCGAGAGGAGCGGGAAGGAAGCTTTGGAATCTCTCATGACAAGGTCACTAACCCCTCATGAGGGCCCCACCCTCATGACCTAGTCACCTCCAAATGCAGTGCTATAGGTTTCTGCACATGAAGTGAGGGGGTCACGAACCTGCGGTCCATCGTACCTAGGTTGAAGGGATCCTAATTTTTGTTTCTTGGAAATGGAGAGGGGAAAGAAAGAGAGATGCTGGGCAGAAAGGCAGCCATGAGCAGGACAGTGAAGGGTGGACACTTAGCTCAGACACACACAGGGGACAGTCCACAGGTCACAGGACTGGGAATCAAGGGACCTTTATCAAAGCAGACAAGCATCTGAAAAATGGGAACTGGCCTGGTGAACCTCCCCGAGCCATAGTTAATTACAGCCCCTTAAGGGAACTATTGTTTCAAGACAGTGTCACACCCACCCTTATGACCAGGTCATCAGGACCCTCACAAAGAAAATGTGCCCGAGGGCTATACAAAGGACAATCAATCACCTAAAGGGCTGTGGGAAACTAAGGCAAGAACAAAGGAACCCATATCCCTAAAACCCCAGTCTTGGTTAGAGCTGCACCAAGATGTCACTCAGGTCCACCAGGCTTGTCCTGTGCACTTACTTGTCTGGCTCATCTCACTTTCTCTCATGAACTCCTGCTTGGTGCTCTGTTAATAAGAACACTTTGCTGGGGACTCTGTGGTCCCTTTGGCTCTGCAGGCAGATCTCCTCTACAACAAGAGAGCTTGGGAGACTTATCTGAGAAAGAGAAAGAGATAAAGAGAAACAGAGAGAAGGAGGGAGGAGTTGAAAGCTAAACATGCTCAGCTTGGACACCAAGGGGTACATATACAATGACCTGATAAGATGTGTGATCTCTGAAGATCAGGGCAGGCCAGATGTGGTGAAGCATGCCTGTAATCCCAGCTTCTCCGGGAGGCTGAAGCCCGAGGACTGCTGGTTTGAGGCCAGCCACAGCAACTTAATGAGACCTTGTCTCAAAAGAGAATGAAAAGGATATAACTCCATGGCACTTGCTCAAGGTCACTTGCCCACCATGTTCAAGGCCCTGGGTTCAATCCCCAGTGTCACAGAAAACAAACAAACAACACAACAAACAAAAAAACAAAAAGCAAAGATTCAGGTAAGAGCCAAAGAATCTGGAGGGCAGGAGGCAAGTTCCCTGAGAACTTGGTGCAGGGCCCACAGGGATGACAAGCCGCACTGCTGCAAGCTCCGGGTCTTTCCCACCACCTGTGGGCACACAAACAGAGGAGCTGGGTGAGGCTGGCGAGATGAAGGTTTGGCATCACATCACAGAGTCCCTGAGTGTCCTTTAGTGACATGACCCTCAACATCCCCAGGTGGCCCCATCTCAGCTGCTGCTTGGCTGGGAAGGTGGCAGCCCCAGGATGTTCCTCTGGGGAGGGGCCCTCGGGATCAGGGCCGTTAGTTCAGTGTCACTGATGCCGTCTGGTGGACCCACCATGAGCCACTCTGGCCTCTGGTGTATACCTGCCTGGTGTCTCTCTGTACATTCCAACAGCAACATGTTGCTGTGATTCTGACGAGATTTAGGGAGACTTAGCATTCACCAGCCTGGGCTCACCAGGAGGAGGAAACCACACAGCATCCCCTTCCTTTCTCCAAAGCAGGGACCCCAATCCTTTCGGGCCCCTGGCCTCATGGCAGAGTTAGTTCGGAATATTTTTGTTCCATTCATGGGCCTCTAATGGAATCAAGACCCAGCTATTTATATTTACAGATGGTGCAGACGTTAGTGGAACATCAAATGTGCCAGATGTTTTCAGGACAGAGGAAAATTAGTGAACTTGGCTAATGGAAATCAAAGAGCCCCCCACCCCGAGACTTTAGGACCCAAGATGCACCCAATTCTGAACACGCAGAAAGTAATAAGCCACGTGAGGCTGTGAGACCCGTCGGATTCCGAGCAGCCTTGCAGAAGCCACGAGGAGAGTTTATTGGAGCTTGTTGGGCTTGGGGAAAAAAAAAAAAAAAAAAAATCCAGCCATTGTCTGTCTCCATTGTTCCTTCTGAGACCAAGCGGGGGACCGAGCAGCAGGCATTTCATCTCCAATTATTTTCAGCCAAGGGAAAAAACAGATGTTACACAGCACTGAAAAAAAGAATTTTTTTTTTAGAATTAATATTAATAAAAGATGTGTTGGAAGTTCTGACTGAGTCCCAAGAAACCAGGGCCAGCCGGGGGAGGGGGCAGAGGGGAAAGGGCCGGGGAAGAAGGAGGGGATGGCAGAGGAGGGACAGGGAGGTGGGACCAAGCCAAATGTTCCCCAAGGAATCTTCAGGTGCCAGGGGACGGTGAGAGTGGAGGGCCCTTGGGAGCCTTGATATGTGGGGTCTCAGAGGCTCTGGGCACTGTGGGGCAGGAGGACAGTAGGGCCAGGCCAGGGGCTGCTGGGCTCTCACTTGCAAGACACGCTGGCGCCACTGGGTCCCCCTTCCAGCCGGGTGTGGCCCAGATGGCTCTTTGTGCAGCTGCAGCACAGAGGAGGCGTGTCCTCACCTCCTCCGCCCATGCCAGCCCTGTCCCTGGCCTGGCTCCGCCAGTCCCGATGTCCATCTGTCAGCAAGTGTTATTGAGTGTCCACCAGCTGCCCAGCTGTCCTCTGAGGGTTTGAATTCCACATTTGAGCAGAGAAGCTGTTGTGACTCCTTCAAAATTGGAAAAGTTCACTGGGGAAGAGAGGCTGGCGTGCAATGGGCAGAGGGTGGAGGAGGGGCGGCCGGTTCCTTGGACGCTGCCCGTTTATTAGCAAAAGCTCTTGGGCACTCACACTGTGGTCTGAGAGAGACACTGGGGAACAATGCAGATGAAGGCTGGCCCACTAGGGGCTTACACTCCAAAGCAAGAAGGAAGTAGTAGTTAAATGCACACCCATCCTCCAAGGCTTCTCCTGGTTTCTGCCTCCCTTTTACCCTGAGCTCAGGGAGGCAAGAGCTTAAAGAAATTGAGAAGAGAGTATGCACCACAGTCATGAACTGTAGACAGTAACATTAAAAAAGGAGAAAGCTACCACAAGATACAACCCCTCACATGGGATAATTCTGCTGCCCTGCTTATTGGCTCTTGTTTCTTTCTTTGCTTCAGCCACTAGGAAGCTCACAGGCAAAAGCATGGCTCACAGCAACACATGCCACAGGCTTCATGGTATGTATGTTTTTATGAAATAAGTGTATCCCTACTTTAGTTTTTCTTATTTCCTCAATTTTGTTTCTTTCATCTAATACTTTTCATTTATATTTTATCTTATTCTATATTTGTCTTTTTTGAAAATCTTGTCTGTAACCCAGTGAAGAGTATATATACACAAAACAGTATGGACATTGACAGGATATGGTTAAGGCCTAACAATCCCCTTGGGTTTATATGATTCTACGTGTATCATGAATGAGAAAAAAAGAATTACTCTAAAGGAGTCTTTTTTGAGATGGCTGATGAAATTGGAATATGGACTGTAAATCAGGTAAAGCGTTGTCTTCATGGAAACTTCCTGGATTTGGTAATTTACTATGGCCACCAAAGAGAACATCTTTGTTCTTTGGAAATGCACGTCAGAATATAAAGGAGCAACGGAGGGTGATGTATACAATCTACTTTCTTTTTTTTTTAAACATTTAGTTTTTAGTTGTAGGCGGACAGAATATCTGTATTTTATTTTTATGTGGTACTGAGGATCGAACCCAGTGCCTCACGCATGCCAGGCGAGCACGCTACCACTGCGCCATAACCCCAGCCCCACGATCTACTTTCAAATGGTCCAGATGTAGGGGAAGGAGTCTATCTGTCAGTCAATTGGATCAGACAGGAACAGGGAAGAAGGAAAGATCACAGTCTCGTACTTGATAAGTGAAAACGCTTGCATGTCCTGGTGAATTTGCCTTATAATTGCCATCACAGTGATGTTTGTTTATTTATTTTTGGTACCAAGGATTAAACTCAGGGGTACTCGACCACTGAGCCACATCCCCAGCCCTATTTTGTGTTTTATGTAGAGACAGGGTCTCACTGAGTTGCTCAGCACCTTGCTGTTGCTGAGGCTGGCTTTGAACTTGCGATTCTCCTATCTCAGCCTCCCTAAGTGCTGGAATTAAGGGCGTGCCCCACCTCACCTGGCTTAGCAATGCCCTTTTAAAGGGGAGTCTCCAAGAACCCATTGAGTTTTGCCTTGGGTGCCTGGTCCTCTGGCTCCCCGCCTCCTCTCCCTCTCCTCAGAAGATGCCCATTCCCCCTGGAATACTGAAAGAAGGATAAATTTTGGAAGAATCGTTTTCCAACAATTAGGCACAGTCTGCGTGTGCCTCTGGCATTGCTATAGATGTAAAAATCCCATCTAAGGCACCAGCAATTTCTTTAAGCATTTTCTTTTGGAGGCTTTTATTAATCCCCAGGAGAGACGCCCTCAGTCTTTCTCCCCCAGCACTGACTTCTTGTCATATGAAATCCAACCACTTCGGGGTTCAGGAGAAAAAGAGCACGTTGCCGGTGATGGCAGGCACACTCTCCAGGGCCAGGGAGCGTTCTCCCTGGCTTAGCTGTGGTCGCCTCTAGCCCATTGCTTACTCCTCCTCTCTAATTCTCCATCCCAGTCCAGGGGGCTTGGCTGCAAAGCCCCGCAGAGGAAGGTGCACTTCCATCTGCAACTACTGGTCAAGACAGCTCAGGACAGGTGCTCCGGGCTTCTCCACACATTGATGCTCTTGCTCCTGGAAGTGTCAAGAAGACAACCTAAGGAGATGCCCTTCCAAGAAAGTGGAGCAGCTATATGCCCAGGTTCTCAGGTCCTGGCAGAGCTTCAGTTCTGG
Source organism: Geosciurus inauris (assembly GCA_004024805.1). Taxonomy (NCBI): domain Eukaryota; kingdom Metazoa; phylum Chordata; class Mammalia; order Rodentia; family Sciuridae; genus Geosciurus; species Geosciurus inauris. The sequence goes on along the minus strand of PVHX01005065.1, from coordinate 82,771 downwards.
CCAATGCTGCTTCTCTGTGAAGGGGTGACTCTCTTCAGGCCCCAGGTCCCACACCCCAGGGCGTTCTGGGCTGGCTCAAGGCCAGGTGAAAGAATTTAGGGCTGCGCCCAGTGAGAAACTGGTGTCCCACTTGCCTCCTCTTTAGCAGAGGCTTCTTTTTCCTCCACCTCCCTCGTTCCCTGATGCTTAGCTTTGTAGAGGCAGCTGTGTGTCTCCACTTGCTGACTGACTGATGGAGTGATCTCTGTCTGATTCTCTGAGGGATCCTCTCTCTGACATTTGAAGAAAGCTATCAAACCAAACTCCTTTACTCCCCAGTGTGCTGGCAGGATGCAGGAGTTATGCCATCTATCTATGAATGTGGTGCAGGGGCAGGGCAAGGGAGGGAGACAAACGTGTTTATTGCAGAAAGGCTTCTACCCAGTTAAAGGGCAATGGGAGTTCCAGAAAGTCAAGTGACTCTCCTTGAAACACCCAGAAGAGGCGCTTTGTCCCCACGGCCCACTCTTTGGCTCTTTTCCAATACTCGGCTTCGAACCCTTTCATCCACACAGTTCAAAGTGTTTTCCCAACTCCAGCTCTCGAATCTGGCAGTACCAGAGTGATACAGATGAGGACGGCGATAAGGCCCCGGGAGCAGGACAAATCAAATCCCAGCAAAGCCAGAGATTTAACCTGGAACGGGGTTGTACCGACCGCGGCCAACCTGCCCATGGGGGATGCACGTGAGGCCATACAGATTGGAGCAAACACAGGGTGATGAGAAAGGCACCTGGCTGTGGAGAGCCACTTCAGGTCAGGTGCCCGGGGAGGTGGCATTTGTGCTGAGGTCTGAAAGAGAGAAGGAGCAGGAGAAGCAGAATCCCCGTGGAGGGTGCCCCAGGGGCAAAGGGCGGGGGGCTGGAGAGAAAGGAGCCCAGCCCAGAGACGGTAGGAAGGGGGCCTTTGCAGGTGTGGGAACGTGCCAGAGTCTCGTTTTCTGGAGAGTGGGCAGTGCAATGCTCTGATCTGCTCTGAGGGCTGTCTCTGGCTGCTGGGGGGCAACAGACTATGGGACGTTGGAGCAGAGACCAGGAGGCCAATCTGTCAGAGTCAGCGGAACTGTGGTGCTCAGTGCTGGCACTGGAGGGTCACCCTTCTGGGGGAAAATCAATGGTAGCAACGGTGCCTCTTACACAGGAGGAATCTGTAGCCACAGTCCTGGGGGAAAGGAAATGAGCAAAACCCCAGCCCCAGTGAGGCTCTGCTGAGCTGGGCCTGCACTTGGTACAGGTCACAGACCAGGTGGACCTCCAGGACAGGCTCATCCTGCTTCGGTGATGGTCAGCTCACAGTGCATATCCCAGAGTCCCCTCCAGAAGCAACCTCCCTACCAGCACAATGGCCCCTGTGTGCAGACAGATCCCCAGACGTGCACCCTTCCCGCCAGCAGCTGCACCCCCAACATGGGCCCAGGCTGGAGACCTTTGTGTGCTCCTGACCCACATCCTACGGTGGGCCAGTTCTGAAGGCCACAGAGCTCCTTACTTCACACTGCAATCAGGGCACCAGCCAAGGAGCAGGAAAATACGACAGCTGGTGTCCTACGGGTTTCTCCAGGTACCAGGCATTCTCGTAAGTGCTGCATATATGTTAGCTCCTGTCTCATCCTCAAGCAACCCTAGGAGGCAGACACTATCATTATCTCCATTGTACAATGAGGAAACTGAGCTACAAAGCAGTCCAACCACATCCCCAAAGGGAGACCGAGAGAGAGAGAGAGCGTCAAGTACCCAGGTAGCAGCATCCCAACCCCACCACCTGACTGTGGCGTTCATGCTCCTCAGCTTTACCCTCTCCTGCTTCTCAAAAAGTGCACCCAACATACCAAGGCCTCACAGGTCCTCGAAGTTCCAAGCAGTTGACAGCAGCCCGAGCCTCCTCCTGACCAGGGGCAGCTTATCCCTCCAACAGTTCGATCAATTGGAAAATGAAGAAACTTAAAAGAGAGAATAGGATGATGGTTCTGAGAAGCCCCAGAGTGTGAAAGAGCTAGACAGCCCGGGGACCATCAGCAGGAACCTCCCTGTGCTTCGTGGCCAACACTGGATAAGTCAGGCCATTCTGTGGGAGAATCGGCAATGGCAGTCACGGTGCCCTTGCCGCAGGAAACCTATACTTAAGCATGATTAATATGTTCTCTGCAAAGGAAATAGCGCCCGGTTTAACCACATAATGGGGGAACCCTCTTTCTCTCTCCCAAGTACTATTATGGTGGTTTGTGGGGCAGGCCATGTGCTGAACCCAGCCCAAGTCTATTAGGCAATGGTCCAGACCTCCCCCCCCACCCCCAGCATCACTTGGCTCACTTAGGACAAGCAGATGCCTAGAGGATGGAAGCTCTGTCCCTGCATCGTGCTGCTCTGGGGCTGGAGGTGGAAGACACTGAATGTCCTCATGTGGTTCTTTTCTGCCTCTGAGCTCTGCATGCTGACCTCTGAGCCTTTCCGAGTCTCCAGAACATTCAGCTTGCTTTCTGCGGGGAGAAGCACCGGGAAGATCTTTCTAGGTGAGAAATGAATACGTTTGTACCTTTCTTACGTCTAAATAAAGGAATTACAGTGATTAGGTAAAAGGGGTCCCCTGCCTCCCTTCCACTCTTAATTCAATTCAGAAATAAAGATGATGGTTTCTAAAATGACCATTTCCCGTCTCCAGTGCCAGTGAAAGAAAGACGTTCCGTTTTTCCAACTATATGGACACCCACTCACATACCTCCTCACCCACAGGAGATGGTATGCATGTGTGCGTTTTTGAATATCCTCACCCATCTGCTTCCAGGGTTCTGTAATTAACACCCTATAAAGGACAATTCTACATGTTAGAAAACACCAGCCTCAATCCTGAGTGACCGACAAGCCAGAAAACCTCATTTCCCTCTTTGTAGGAGAGATCTTTTAAGCTACTGTTTGATCGCCTGGCAGATTAGACCAGCTCTGAACTGCTTTAGAGAAATCTGTTCTTTGCTCAACTCCTGGACTCTGCGTCCCCGCCCCCAAAGCGATAAGGCATCTGTAAACACTCTGAAACTCTTTCCCTAGCCTTCTCGGGTTGGCCACTTTGAAGTAGAGCTGCAGGAAGAACTCCACATGAGAAGAAAATGTCTTGCAACTGGCAAGAAGTGCGGATCCAGCTGAAATCCACAGGGTAATAGGGATTAGTGAACCTGAGAAGGTTCCTTTGGCTTGAAGACTAAGTTGAAAAACGGGAGGTTTGGATTCAATCAAAATGAACCTGAACGCCAATCTTCACCCCCTGCCCTCGGCCTACAGAGGGGGACGCTCAGCAGGATGCTGTGAGTGCCCACCTTCAAATTCAGAAAGTCCTTCAGTTTCAGCAAGGGGCATACAACTTTTGCTGTGCGTTGAGGTTCTCAAATTTCAACCCGTGTACAGATCCACCCGGAAAGGCTCATTCATGGGCATATTAGGGGGTTCTAGTGCCAGAGTCCGATTTACATAGTTTAAACACAGATCTGGTGAACTGGATTTTTACTAAGACTCCAGGGGCTTCTAATACAGGTGATCAAGACCAGATTTTCAAAATCACTGTTCTAGTACCAGGTGAAAAGTGGCAAATGAAATATAAGAAGGGCTTGATCCTTCCTTCTTATATAGGAGGAACTTCTATACTAGACTATGTAGAACTATAGGTTAGAGGGCTGGGGTTGTGGCTCGGTGGTAGAGCACTTGCCTAGCATGTGTGAGGCACTGGGTTTGATCCTCAGCACTGCATTAAAAGAAGAAGAAGGAAAGAAGAAGAAGAACAACAACAACAACTATAGGTTAGGCTGGTGATGAAAATATTGGGTTAAAGTTACCCTTTGGAATCTATGGGGGATGGTTCCAGGGCTCCTTTAGATCCAAAATCTATAGATGCTCAGTTTCCTTATATAAAATGGCATATCATCTGCATGTAACCTACACAACCCTCCCATGTACTTTAAATCATCTCTGGATGGCTTGTAATACCTGATACAATATAAATGCCATGTGGATAGTTGTTTTGCTATATTGTTTAGGGAAGAATGACAAGAAAAAAATGTTTGTACACATTCAGTACAGATGCAACTTTTTAAAAAACAGTATTTTGATCCTTGCTTGGTTGAGTCCGTGGATGTAGATATGGACGGCTGACTCTACTGGGATCATGATTGATAGGCAGCCACAGTTTCCAAGTGCCATCTGCTGCCCTGAAGACCCTCCCTCTCCTCCCTGGATTTCTCCACAATTCAGACACCAAAGACTTAATGCCCAACCCAACAGAGGGCTTCTGGTCCCTGCACCTGCAGCTGAGGTCCAGTGTCCACTCTGATTGGCTAATGTGTCAGCAACTGCTAAGTATCTGCATTACCCGCCTGCCCACCTGTTATAGGGCAGGGCATGCCCAGGTACTGGGTAACCACATGAGGGCCACGGTCAACCCTCTCTCCAACTTGTGACACCATCTTCCAGCCCCTTTCCTGGTTTCCCTCCTGCCCTAACCATTCCTTATTCTACCTCTGTCTTGGTCCTGTCCAGCTGAGTGACGACCATGTAAATGTCAGTGATGACCAGTGAGTAGCCACGTCTCCCTGGAACTCCAGACATATTTCAGTATCAACTGGCAACTCTACGTGGAAGCTGAAGAGCACAGACCATGCCGAGGCCCTGATTCCTGGGTTCTCCCCCAGCCTGCCCCATCTCTGCAGGCTGGCCCCGCCAGTGGAATTTGCTCATCAAATGTCTAGGAGTTCATCCCTGATTCCTCTCTTCCTCTCCACAACAGCAGATCCCTCAGCAAGTTCTACCAACCTGTCCAGAGCCCCTGCACTTCATTCCGCATCTGCTATGCCCAGGAGCCCACCATCATCACAGCTTACTGTACCACACTGCCTCCTTGGGCTCTTGGCAACAGTCTCATGACACATTCTCTACCTGCTGACAAGATGGGGTTAGTGAAACCCATATCACTAGCCTGTATTAGAAGAAGACCCCAATTCCTCTGTACCTGACCAGCCCAGCTTTACTTCATACCACTTTCCCTCTGGGCCATGACAGCCCAGCCTTTCTGGCCTTCCTTCCATTCTTTGGAACATCCCAAACTCATTCCTGCCTCGGGGCCTTTGCACTAGATGAGCTGTCTCCCTGGAAGACTGCTCCTCCATGGGTGATTGCTTCCTGTCAGATCAGCTTAAATGAACCTTTTCTGATCTTGCAAACTAAATCAGCTATGTGATCTCTCTCCACTATCCTATTTTAATTCTCTGCATAACACTTACCACCAGTAGATGTTTTGTTTACTATTCACTTGTTTATTTACCATTTGTGAGCCCAGCACTCCCTAATGAAGAGGTTAACCCCAGAGTGCTATGCTTTGGGAATTTGTCTATGCTTTTGAAACATGTATATTATATATATTAAGTTTTATGCCTCCTCCTTTTTTTATTTAATATGGACAGGACTCCTCTCTCTATCAGCCACCCTGCTGTTCATATGTCTTAAACCAGGAAAGCAGTGGGCAAGTTTATTAGAATTGTGTACAAAGGAAAAGTTAATCATTTGGAGCAAAGCAGAGACCCTCCCAAGAAGAAAGGATGCCTCAAGTTTAGTGTGATGGTCCTCAGAGGCTCATTTGTGCATTAACCATGGCAGGATCCCCTGGGGGAGGATCTGGGGCAGTAGATTCCTACGAGCCCTTCCCTGTAGAACCTGCTTCAACAGGTGCGGAGCGGAGTCTGAGTATTCCTGGGTGTCAAACAGCATCCCTGAGTGTCCTCACACTTCTCACTTTTGGTCATTGTGAGCTCGGTGCCTGGGCCTACCTGGGTCAGGCCTGCAGGAAGAGCCCTTCCCTGCCCACCTGGACGGCAGATTCTGGCAGCTTCACCACCTGTGATAATGCTTTATTGTGAGGGTCTGGCCTGTGCATCCCAAGTTCACAGCATCCTGGCCTCTCCTTCCCAGTGCCCCACCTGTCTCCCCGTTGTGATGACTAAGATGTTACTTAACCCCTCCCTCCTGGGGAGGGGCAAAGTTACTGCTGGTTGAGAACCACTGTCATAGGATTTTAGGAATGTTCTGGAAAGCCCACCTCACTAAGAGAAGACCTCTATATTCAATGATCTAGAGAAGTCAGTGACCCGGAATACACAATGCCATATGCAAGGGCCAATTTCCTCTCTTCAGCTACATGGTTGCCTAAACTGGTAAGTGTATCTGGGCCAGCTAATTGTGTACGTGGAAATCAAGAACAGCTTTTAACGAAACTAAAAGAGATATCCTGGTCAAAGCTTATTTGAAGACTGCCATGTTTTAAAACTCGACATGACTTAAAACAGAATCCTATAAGTTCCTTTGCTAAAATACTTTCAGGATGTATTAGGTATAACAATAGTTTGCTACATGAAAATGGCTTTGAAAATCTTAAAAGTGTTATGAAAGAAAAGGGACTTTTTTTTTTTTTGCAAGGCATTAAATTGGATGTGAATATGACAGATTTCAAAGACTGTCAAAATAACGAATTTACATCATAAATGCACCGGCTTTCTTTTTAAAGGCTCCTGAGCCACTCAGGAAGGCATTTAATGGTGATCAGGTTCAAAATGTCGCCAACTCCCACTGGTACAAAAGGGAGGCGATCCCCACTAGAGTCTCGGGGCTTCAGATAATGTCTCTGCCTCTTTTCAAGTTAATAAACTGCACTCCTGTCAAATTTCAGATAAGTGAAAGAGACAGTACCATTGTTTTCTCCCACATCTTGCTCAGAAAGATATCTCCCAATATTTCGGGAGGACCAGCATGCCAAAAAAACAAACTTGAAATAAATCCACCCTGCCGTGACTTTACTGGATCAAAGACGATGGAATTTCCACAGAAGCCCTTTTCTGAAGTTAGCATGCTTTAGTTCACATGGCGGCTCATTAAGGAGCTTCTAATGCATTTGATTGTTTCAAAGTTAGCCATCTAAATTTTTAATCATGTATGGGTTCAAGATAGTCACAGGGTCGTACCCAAGCCCTGCAAAGCCTTTATATTCTAAAGAGTCATGTCAATATAATATTTTCCAGAATAATCAGCAGGTAGGCTCCGGGAGGGGGCAGCTTCAAACAGCTGTACTCTTTGATGGAGGCGTGGACAGCTTTCTGAAGTTGCCTTTTCAAGAAAAATAAGTCTGAGCGTTTTGAAATCTGGATTCCTTTCTTTTTGAGGGAGTGAAGCTGCTGGTCTCTGTTCTCTTTTCTTTTCTTTCTTTCTTTTTTATTAATAAGAGAGGGGGATATAGAGCTTAACTGGGGTCCCAGCCTCTCCAACTGGGGTCTCTGGGACAACAAACACTCTTGTTAACGCACACTCTTGGGTAAATTTCTTCTAGGGCTAACCACACATCCCTTTTAGTTTTCTTCTCCTCTTTGGGGACATTCAGGTTTTCTTTCCAAGACCCTAATATTTGATTGGGAACATGGAAGGGTACTGGGGTCTTGCTGCCCCCCTCCACACCGCTGTCAGTGGAGCCCCAAGATATCAGTTCCCTGATGCTTTCAGAAGGGGGCGCTGCACTTACAATGAGCAAAAGAGGGGGGTGGAAGCAGGAGGTGTGGATGAAACCTCACTGCCACCATCTTGCAGAAGATAGGGCAAACATGATGTGGATTGGAAGAACCAGTATTCTCCACTGGGCATTTGCTTGGCGCTGGTCTGTGTTCTAAGCACTTTACATAGGTTAGCATATGTAATCATTATGACAAACCAATGTGGCAGTTCTGTAGTTTAGAATGACTCTCAAAAGTCCATGTATCTCTGTAAGGTCGGGTTTTGGGAAGTCCTGTGCATCTTTAAGAGGTGGGGCTTAGTGGGAGGTCCTTGGGTCATTGGGAGCATGCTCTTGGAGAGGGGATTCTGCAGCCTGGCCCAGCCAGTCTCCTTGCTTCCTGACTAGTGATGCCAGCATGTGCCCCTGCCATGATGTGTGGACATCGCCAAGGGGCCAAATCCGTGGGGCTGCCCAGCCTTGGACTTGACCTCCTGAACTGTGAGCAAATAAACCTCTCTTGACTTCCTAAGCAGCCTGTCAGGTGTTTCCTTATACTGACCCAAAGCCATATAGCACAGGCAGGGCTCTGTATCGTCCCCAGGGTGCAGGTGAAGAAGAGATGCAGAAGGGTGGGTTGCACAGCCAGGATTTGAACCTACACACTCAGGCTCAAACTGTACTCCAGATAGCTGGATGTCATCCTTGTTGATCAGAGTCAAGGAGCTGAGTTGGTTGCGGTATCCAGCGTTTTGAGAGGGACAGTTAATTTTGTTTCTGTTCCAGGGTCATGAAACTTTCTCCCTGGCTCTAGCTGCCCTTGATAATGGCTGTGACCAGAGACAAGAGTCACTAACAAGCGAGACAAGTGAGACAAGATAACTTCCTCGGCGTAAACCAGCTCTTCCGTTAGGGGACATCCAAGACAGGGGGTCTGTGGCCTCACCCTTGAGGATGAAGTGGCATTCCAGAGGCTTAACACTAGCATCAGACTACTTGATGTTTGGGATAATGGGATTCTGACTGCTCTTGAATTCCTTTCTGCCCAATAAACAACTCTTTAGTGGTGGGACACCTTAGATTTTCTTTATCTCCTATTTTACAAAACATCTTATTTAAATACCTTGTCCAAGGCAATATCTCCTCCAGAGTATTGCTTTTTCTTTTTCTTTTTCTCCTTAGAAGCTGTTATTTATTTGCCACAGACTCCCATTATTTTGATACAACACCCAGGAAGAAATGGTGTCTATGTTTTAGAACAACAGACTCCATTTACCAAGTACTTATATACCAAGTACTGCTCTAAATGAACATGTGTGTGTGTGTGTGTGTGTGTGTGTGTAGAATCTCTCTCTTCCTCTTCTTGTAAGTCCACCAATCTTATTAGATTAGGGCCCCATCCTTATGACCTCATTTAATATTAATTATCTCTAAATCTCATCTCCAAATACAGTCATCTTAGGGGCTGGGGCTTTAGCCTATGAACTTAGGGGTCCGCGACAGACATAACGCAGTCTATCGCAAAGAACAAAATGTTCTAAGGAGATAGAGTCAAATGATAATGGTGACAGAAATGATTTCTATTTTCTTTATCTTAAAATATTTTTATTATAAACATGATTATCTTGATGTCATGAGAAAAAAAACGTACTTGTCAACATCAGACTCTTTTTTTTTTTTTTTTTGGTTCAAGTGATTTTAGTCCATTTTATCCAGATGTGTCCCGAAGGCCTCACCTCTCGCAAACCTGCTGGTTCCATCCCTTCACCTCTAGGGTTATTTGGTAACAATACGTGGCCTTGCTTCTCTACTCTGGAACAGCCTGAGGCATGCCCAAGTCAGACCCTCCCTGTGGCGGGCCTCCAGGCAGGTCCTGTGAGTGGCTGGCATTGTCCAGCCAGGCAGAATGTGGCAGGAGGCGCATGGCGCCTGGGGCTTGGTAGATAGTGCCCTTTCTGTAGCCAGGCTGCCCAGAAGCAGAACCAAAGCACATTAGGTAAGGTGGTAACTTGAGAATCAAATGTTTGGGGTTTGTTTTAGGAGGCCAGTGAATCCCAGCGTGAGTGTCTGGGAGGAGAAATTCACCAGACTGGAACAGCCTAAGCTTTGGGGCCAAACCATGAGGTGTGATTGCCATGTAGGAGGCTCTACATGAGGAGCCTCTGCTTTCTGCTCAATTCTACCACCTTTGAGCGACGGAGCAAGAGGATCACCATCCTGCTAATCCAAAGACAGCATCGAGGCCAAGATCTGGGTTTTAATGTGTGGAAAGTGTTTCTTCCCCAAATTCTGTTTCTTTCTGGCCTCAGGTCTATGGACTTGGATTAATTTGCACAAATGAGCAGGAAGTTTAAAAGTAAAGTCAGGTATGTGCCATTCGTTGTCACTGCAATATGTAAAGGGTGAGACCTGCACCCAGCCCTCATCTGCTGGTGACTTCAGGCAAGCCATTCACCTCTCTGGTCTCAGTTGATTCGACTTTCAAAAGGGAACAAATCTGTGTGCCCCGCCTGCCTTATAGGACTATTTTGAACATGGCATATCTCTTGTTTGCAATTCTGTCTCTTGTGGTTTGTGCTGTGCCTGGCAATAGGGAAACTGTGGAGAAAGAATCTGTGGTGGATCAGAAGTTGAAACTGCTTGGCCCGAGACATGAGCCAAGTCCCGGTGTGGGTGGTAGAGCTGATCAAACTCTGTTCAGACACCCAGGGGGCTCGCTAAGGTGGGCCAAGCATGAGAATGGAAGGGTATCCGTGAATGCTTCTGGAGAGGTGGGGGAAGGAGCCACAGGAAGCCACGCGTACCTGAACACTGTGGCACCCAGTGGAAGTCTGATATGTACCTTCCGGGTGATTGGATAAAGGAAAACGCAAGCAACCATCTGAGTGAATGGTTTTCAAGGTATAAGGAGCCTTCCACTCTGGTGGAGACTGATCTGCTGGTCATCACTTCCTCTTGTCCCCTGGGCCCACAGCTGGATTACGTTCCCTAGACTCTTTTGCAAGTGTGGCGATGCAGCAGCAATGGGCATGATGCCCAGCCCTAAAAACACCTGGGAAGCCAGGAGATGGAAGGAGACGGAGTCCCTGAATCTCTACTGGAGGAAAGGTGGTCACTGATTTGGCAAACCTGTTTTGACATTAGCTGAATAAATAAGACATATCTAATTTTGCTTGAAACCTTACAAACCTTGGGGGGCTGTTTAGCATCTTGTGCTGTCTTAACAAATATTCAGTGTCTGAGATAAATCATGTCATTAGTCCAAGAGGTCCTCAGAGGCTGTGTGATTTTGGAGAGGGAGCCAGGAGTGTGGTTCTGGAGTCTTGGGCACAATTTGACTGCAGGGACTATATCTGAAACAATCCTGCAGAGAGTTAGAAGCTTGTAAGACATTGGTTGTCACCATGCAATTTTGAATGGTCCTAATGAAGAGGCCAAGGAGGCCACGTCCGGAGAGATGGCTATAAAGCAGATTCCGGCTCAGATTAAAAAAAAAAAAAGTGTTGCAAAAAGTGAAATGAAGGTCATAAAACCAAGGAAAAAGATATTGAAGTGATTTGGAATTAGAATAAAAATTCTATCAAGTGGTCGATGAGATTTCTAAGATCAACTTTTGAGCTTCTACATGTGTAAGAACACCCAGAATCCATCTTTATGTACTTGAATTATTTCACTTCCTGTCCTCCAGTTCCATCTAACTTGTTGCAAATGACAGCATTCTTTTTTATGGCTGGATTTTACTTTACTATGTCTATATACCACATTATCTTTATCCATTCATCCATTAATGGACACCTAGGTTGGTTCTAAATCCTGGCTATTGTAAATAGTGCTGCAATAAACATGCCAATGCAGATGTTCCCCCAACATAAAAATTTCATTTCCTTTGGGTATATAACTAGTAGTAGGATTGCTGGATCACATGGTAGCTCTAGTTGGGCTTTTTGTTTTGTTTGCTTTGTTTTTTTAAGGAATCTCTGTACCATGTTCTGTAACATCTTTACTAATTTGCATCCCCATCAAGAGAAGAGAGTTCCCCTTTCTCTGAATCCTCATCGTCATTTCTTATTTATTATCTTGTTTCCTTTAAGTGGTACAGCCATTTTATTTTGTTATCTTCGGTTATAAATCTGAGGTTTTTGATTGACATACTATTTGTACGTTCTTATGCAGTACAACATGATGTTTCGATTCACATCATCTTTTTTGGTAATAGCCATTCCAAATGGGGTGAAATGACATCTCATAGTGATTCTGATGTGCATTGCCCTGGTGATTAGCCATGTTCGGTAGTTTTTCGTATAGTTCGGCCATTTATGTATCCTCTTCTGAAAAATGTCTATTTAGGCCATTTGCTCATTTGTAAATTGGATTATTTGTTGTTTGGTTAGTTGGTTGGTTGGTTGGTTAGTTGGTTGATTGGTTTCTTGCTGTTGGGTTCCTGTGTATTCGTATGTATTCTAGATCATAATCTTTTCCTTTTTTTGGATGAATCTGAAAAATACTCAGGATGACCATGAATTAGGGATGCTAGCTCCTGAAACCATCTGGATAGTGTGATATAATTAAGGTCTGTTTCTCACTCAGGCATCATTCGATGAGGGTGTCCTGTTTGCAGGAATCTCTCCTGTGGCCAGGCAGGGACCCATGCTCTTCCTGCCTGTGTCTCCGCCTTCCTCCTGGGCCACTGAGTCCTCCGCTCTCAGCTGGTGGTGGGAGGGAGAGGAAGTGGAGAAGACACTCACGTCCTCAGCTGTTCAGCCCAGATACGATGCTCATCCTTCCACCAGCCTTCCATTCGGGACAGCGAGTCACATGGTCCTAGCTAGATGCCAAGGTGGCTGGGAAACCCCACACTGTGAAAGGGAACACTGCATTGTTGGTGGACCTCTAGGTCTCTCTGTGACAACAGCAAAAGGGCTTTTCCTTCTAAAGTGATTGTTAGGAAGATGATTGGGAAAGGGGTGGGCCTGGTGTTTGGGTCTGTGATGGAAAAGGGAAGGTGAAGTTCCTCGTCTTCTGTTTGTGACTTCTGTCTCTGGGAAGAGAATAATCAGGCTGACTACAGTAGAAGCAAGATGGGTGAAAAGGTGTCAAAGCCCAGCCAGAAACAGCTACTGACCCCAGGATTAAGTCCTAAATGCTTTAAGTGATAATTATTTTTATGCTTGTAGAAAGGCAAAAATAGCAATGGTCAAGATTTGGTGGAGGTTCCCAAGATCAAACAGGCCAGGATAATTGCAATTTCCTCTTCCTTATTCCTAATAAGCTGGTAAATCAAGGAGATGTGATGGACCCAGGTAACCGGGCTTTATACAACATTCGGGAAGAGCTCCCATAAAATTCAGGGGCGGTTACATGGCCTGGAAGATGGTACAATTAAGTGTATTTATAGCTAGTTGACAGATCACACCCATGAGATACTGATAAATAAGAAGCAGAGGCTGCTGACTCAGTGCCTTTAGTAGTGAGGCAGGTATTGTCAATGTGTAGGAGCGGGCAGGTGCTTGAGAACAGGGAAGAGCGAGGACAGAGGCAAAATGGAGAGCCTGTGTCTTGCCTAATGACTGTGGTCACTGCACACGTCCACGTTGAATATAAAGTCCACAGCCTGAACAGCCACACACAGCTGCTGTGGTTGTTGGATTGTAGACCCCGTGTTGACATATCTTCAATCTTTCAGAAGAAGCCAGAAATCCAGATGTTGGCCACGAATTCAAAGTTAAGAAAGAGAGAGAGAGAGAGAAAAGAAAAGAAAAGGAAAGAAAAGAAAAGAAAGAAAATACTGTGCAGGCCTCATCCTGTCAAGAGTATGTGGTCCCCATTTGGATCATCAGTATGTGACCTCTGACTCCAAGAAAGATTTCTGGTAGCACAGGGCTGTGTCATTGGTCAGTTCTATTCAGCATTTTTATCAATGACTTGGATTAAGCTCTAGAAAGCATGCGAATCAAATTGACAGCTGACCCAAAGCCAGAGTCACAGCTGGATGACTGACTCTGGATTCTGAATAACTTCCACAGACTGAGACAGGGGCTGAACTGCACAAGAAGGAGCTCTTGGGTAAACAATGTTAGATCATGTACTTGGGTCCAAAACAAATCAGCCATACAAGTACAGATGGGTTATGAAGAGCACGTGTTAAGGGAAAAAAATTGCTACAGAGTTTTCATTGCCTGCAAATCAATATGAGGCAGTGGTATGATGTAGTTGCCAAAATGCAAAATCAATCTTTGGCTGAATCAAGAGGACCCCATCCTGCACTACCCAGGCCAAGTGCATCTGGAGCTTCGCCCTTGGCTCTGGGAAATGTTTGAGGAGGGACCCAGAAGGAGCACATTTGGAGGCTTTGCCTGGGAGGGTGAAGAGATTGGAAACCATTCACATGAAGAATGGCTGAAGAGTTAGGGCTGCTTCCTGGACAGAGAGGAAGCTTTAGACATACGCAAATGCTGGGGGTTTGAACATTTGCGGAGTTGTTCTGTGGATGCGGAATTGACATGATCTTTGTGTCTAGACCATTCCCAAGGGCAAAGCAGTGCAGAGAGCCAGAATTCAGTCTGACATTCAAATACCCTTCGAACGTGTCCTTGGTTAAGGGAAGGACTACTCCGGAAGAAAGTTAGTCCCTCTCCTTCACACCTAAAGACAGAGTGGTGGGGGCTGTGGGTGGGCAACTTTTGGCCGGGAACAGAGTGACGGAGGTTTGACCACTACACAGGCGGCCACCTGAGCAGCAGTGCGCACAGTTGAGATGGAATGCAGAAACAGACCAAGTGGGCAGGAGCACTGTCCTACTCACTGCTAAAAAGTGACCACACAGCCTCTGATAAAGCTGGCAGGAAATAGCACCCCAAAGAAACTTATGGGGAGGGGACGATGACAGTGGGGATTTAGGAGAAATCTAAGTTTCAGTCATTACAAATCCTAAGCCTCAAAAGGACGGACTGTGCTATGTGGTGTTGACTAAAGATGGAACACCACTCCTGCACGGAGACAGGGGACTGCATGTTTGGCTGAATTTTTAGTAATGTTTACAAAAACGCTGGATTCCCTCACAGTGGGCATTGTGAGTCATAAATTGAGCTAAACTCCTAGAACAAAGCCTCCTTGAATTATTAAGCCAGAGTCCTCATGGATGAACAAGTTCAACCTCTTTATTGTACCAATAAGGAAATTGATCCCCAGAAAGGGGAAGTGACTTGCCTAGTGTCATATAATTGGTAAATGACAGAATCTGAATTTGACCTAGGATTCCTGACCCAAGCTTTTCCCATGATTGTTATGACTCAGTTTAGCTACTCCACAGAAAAGTTGACCTTGGGACCACTCGCCTTTCCATGGCTTACAAAATGGCGCCAGTAGTAATGATAATGTTCTCCAGACACAAAGGCCCCAGAGGTTCAAGAGATGGCTCTTAGAACACGTGCACGCTGGTTCACATTAACTTCCCCTTGGGTAGACTAATTTGGAGATTCATGTTCCATCATACCCTTTCTCTACCACTGATCTTTCCTAGCTGGGGTTCCTATGACATCTTCTTGCCAAATTAAGGATTGCATGGGGTCTCTTGGGGAGAAACTGGAACTTTTTCAATCCATCCATGGAGGCCAGTTCCTAAATCTTCCCTGTCTTTTCTTTTCTCAGAAGTCCAGCTGGCATGACAGGGAGGTAGATGCTGCCAAGGACCATCTGCCAGATTGTTCCTGAACACATTCCACTGGCAGAGACACGGCCTGAACTCACTGCTGCTCCAGCGCTGTCCATTGGCCCCACAGGACACTGCTGCGCCACCCGTCAAGTGGGAGGGGCAAAGGGACACTGTGCGCAGGGATAGGCTCTCTCCACACCCAGGTACCATCACAGCTCAACAACTTCCCTGCAGATTCCTTTCGCCAGTGGCCAGAAAGGGTGATGAAGCAGAGCCTTGGGGAGAGATCAGGAGGCCCTCCAACTGAGGCTCAGAGAGAACCTTTCTCTCGGCACTTTGGTTATGATTCTGCTGAGGTGATTCTTGCTGGGGTGATAGCTGAAGCTGCATCTGCCCAGCACATCAACAGAGAACTCATTTCCTTCTGTTGCTTTTCCCTTTGGTCTCACTGCAGCTCGATGGGTTCACGTTTCCACACTTGTGATTTTTCTTGCCAAGTATGAGAAGAATGCTCTTCATTCTGAAAGCTAAGAAAGCTGAGACCTTCTCAGAGCAGACTTGGTCTGGATGCCATCGGTCCTTGGGACACCAGGCAAGGCTCATCTAAAACACAAAGCATGAGGGACCAGGTGTTTTCCTATGGTGGGAGGAATGTACGTTTCAGTGTTGCTGAAGGAGCAAGAGAATCCCCAGAGTCCAGAGTCATCCCCCACACTTCAGCAGATCAAAGGCATCTCTGGCAAGTGTTATAGGCACCTATCAGAGCAAGAAGTGAGAGGTAGAGGCCCTGAGCTAGAGGCCCACCACCTGGTCCTTTGCTGCTTCAGATCACTTCATACCAACTGTCTTGAGATAGAACAAAATGGGTCTTCCATTAAGGACTACCTCGTAACTGTGAGCCTGAACCTTGATTCTGCCCATCAGGAACAGCTTGGCTAGCAATGCAGTGATACCTGCTTACAGTGATACCTACTTACAGTGATACCTGCTTACAGTGGCAGAGTGTGTCTCCAGGCTGAGACCCATCTCTTTTGGAAATACTTTAAGGTGACCTTCAACCACAGCTTGAGGATCATCCCAACTGTGCAGTCATTTTCCTGGATACAAAACATCTAATTTAATTTCTAACCTGAGCACTTGACCTGGCTTGTCACTGTGATGGTCAGCCTCCAAGACGATCCCCAGTTATTCCTGTCTTCTGATATTCACACCCATGCTCTGTGCCTTCCCACACAGAATAGGTCCAACCTGAATAAGGCTGACTCCTTGGTTAAGACAATATTGCAGAAGTGACAAAGTATACTCTCCAGGAGAAGATAAAAGATAATACATGTTTATTGTTGTTTAAGTTGTTAAATTTTGGGGAAATTTGTTACACAGCAACAGTCAACTGAAACGTGGTCTATAAATGCATAGTGAATACACAAGGAAGTAAATAATGACTGTCGATGACTGGGCATGGCTCAATGGTCATTGCTGCTCCGTTCTATCAAAAAGAGACAAAATTGTCCATGTCCCGACACAAAAATGAAAGCAGAAGGAAGGAAATGAACAGCCCAATACATCTCCCACTCCATCACAAGAAATTCATTTCTCACACATATCCCCAGACAGATGGTTTTCCCCAAGAGATCATTCAAGATTCCTGAAACCTGCTTCTTTAAACCTTGATACCACTGCACAGGTTCCTGTCTGACAGGGAGGCTCTTCCCTAATTCCTCTTCCTGGTGTCTTCTGTTCATACCTCATAAAATGAGAATATAAAAAAAAAATTTCCATGGTGAATGGAAGAATCCCTGTGAATCCTCGCGGGCCTGTAGACTCCAGTTTCAGAAACTCTGAACAATGGATTTTCCACATAATGGAATATTAAACAGTCATTTAAGGAGATGCAGAGGGCTGGATGAGTGGCACCATGGTAAAGCACTTGCCTGGCATGCATGAGGCCCTGGAGAGATAGATAGATAAAAGGACAGAGGACAGGGAGATGTAGGACAGCAATTCATGGCAAGGAAAGATGTTTATAACACACTGCTAACTAAAAAAGGAAAACAGCTTAGAAAACAGCATGAACACTTGAGCAAGTATTAGATTGCGCAATACTTGTTATTGCTCATATTATTAGAAAGGATGATCTAATTGTGTGTATAAATCTATGAATAATAAAATACTTCCCCATACAAACGTGAATATAAACTGAAGGAGAAGAGAACCCAATCAGTCGTCTGTATCTGTGGGGTCTGTTTTCAAGGGTTCAACCAATCAGAGATTGAAAAAATTAAAAACAAAATTGTGTCTGAACTGAACATGTACAGAATTTTCTTTTTGTTATTCTGTAAACAGTACAATATAACGAATATTTACGTAGTACATTGTATTTAGTAATTTAAAGTATAAGGGAGAGTTTGCAAACATGATGCCATTTTATGTAAGGATCATGAGCAGCCCCAGATTTGGGGCTTCATTAAAGTGGGTGTCTTGAATGCAAACCCAGTAGATTTTCCTTTTTCAATGGAGTGATATAAGTAATTCTGAAAATAGTTTTAGTGTCCCGTAATATCTCAATTTCTCCACTGAACATGTGTACATTGCTTATAATTAGAAAAAAAATGAGATTTTCCTTCTTTCAAAGGGAGAAGAGAGGACACCCCTGGCTTTGGCCTGACTCTTCTGGCTCTGGGAATGAGCCTGCCCCTGGTGCTTGAGGACCTCCGCAGTCACAGAGCAAGACAGGACAGGGAGCTGAGGCCCGGCCATGCTCCCACCAGCATATGGAACCGGAAGTGGCCAGGGGGCTACCATCTGGTCTGGAAGGTAAGAGCCTCTTCCTCCCCACACAGCAGGAGTGGGCTGAAGAGTAGGAAGAAAGAATAGGGATGTGAAACTAGGTCACCAGGAAATCCAGGAAATAAACAAGGTGGCAGGGGGTGGGGAGGGTGGGGGGGTCCCTTTGATCCCAGGATGGGAGTGGGAAGGACTGAGTCTGGGAAGAGTGACCAGTCACTGTGACATCCTCAGCCCACCACAGGCTGACACAGTTGGAGCCTTAGAACCGCACAGCTGGAGAGGGAACAGGCTGAAGAGTCCATCCACCAGCCTCCCTCCCACCTCCCCATACCACATGCCACAGCTCAGGACCACCTACCCCTCTCCCTCTTCCCCGCTGGCACACCAAACTCTGAAGGATGCCCCAGCCCAACCTCCACCTGTGGTATGCTGTGCTGGAGCACCCTCTTCTCTAAGCTCTACTAGATGAATGCGTTTTCTTTAAAAGTGCATTCAGTTCTCCATTCTCCAGAACAAAACTAGCTAGCTAGCTGAGTTACGCTTCCTTTTCTTTAATTGATTTTTTAAAAAATTGTGGTAAAATACACGACACCAAGTTTACCATCTTGCCCGTGGTTTGGGGTTTCTTTTGTTGTTGTTGTTTGTTTTGTTTCTAGAACCTTGTTTATTTTCCATAGCCTCATTTCCATTTTGCTTAAGTGTCTGCAAAAGGACAGCTGAAGATCCCTTGGTGGTCATTACTAGCCACTCAGTGGGCTGAGCAGTGGGAGCTGCAGGCTTGTCTCAGTGGCCCAGTGGGCACTCCAGGCTTCAGTGGGGAACAGCTTGACAGGCACAGAGCGCACCTGCCTGCCTTCAGACCAGTCTGCAACCTTAGGTTTAGTACCACCTAAGGGGGGTCCTGCTGCAAGGAATTTGAGGATATCCTCCTTCATTTGCAGGACATTAAGGGCTCTGGACATCGTGATAGTTTCCCTTTAAGTTACAACAGGAATCAAGAACCACGCTGTATGGACCCCTCCCTGGATAAGATGGAAAGCCATCTTGCACATTTTTAAGTGCATAGCAGCATTCACTCAGTTCACATTTTCATTCTTGGGCAACCATTACCACCAGCCACCGTCAGGTACTCCAACTCCGTACCCATCAATGCTCACTTCCCCTTGCTGTCCTCCAGGCCCTGGCAGCCTCTTCTCCTCCTCTCCCTGAATTTGACAACTCCAGGGCCCTCGTGTAAGTGACATCACACAGTATTTGTCCTTTCGTGTCTGCTTAGCATAATGTCCTCAAGGGTCACCCATGTAGCGTTTGTCAGAATCTCCTTCCTGGGCTGGGATTGTAGCTCAGCGGTAGAGCGCTTGCCTCGCATGCGTGAGGCCCTGGGTTCGATCCTCAGCACCACATACAAAGCAATAAAATAAAGACATTGTGTCCATCTACAACTAAAAAAAAAAAAAAAAAAAAAGAATCTCCTTCCTTTCTAAGGCTGAATTATAGTCTGCTATCTGGTGTGCAGACCACATTCCTCTGTTGAGGGGCCGTGGGGTTGTTGTGGGTTCTGCTGTGAACACAGGTAGAGAGCCACGTTAGATTTTGTCACTAGGAAATCTTACCTTTGCATTGGTCGACGTTGGCACTGATCATGAGCCCAAGTGTTGACTGTATGGGTGGCAGGATTCGGTATGTGCTTGTGCTTTCTGTACTGAGGGGCCTTTTGGAGCTTCCTTATCTCTCGTCAGAGAGAAGATTTGAGAAGGGGTCATTCCTAGACTTGCACCCTACAACCATCTAAAACAGAAGTCAGGACGCTTTGTGTCTTTATGGAACACTTAGCTTGGATTAAGGATATGGTAAGGATCTTGAGAGGACGAGGAGAATGTCCTGGACTGTCTGGGTGGGACCGCGGTCATGACAGTGGCTCTAAGAGGAAGGCAGTATAAGTGGTGGCAGAGGCAAAGATCAGGGATGTGGGGAAGCAGCCCCAAGTGAAAGGATGCAGGTGGCCTCCATGCTGGGCAGGACAAAGCAATGACCCGTCCTGCAGAATGTGCAGAAGGCACTCAGACCCACTGACCCCTTGATTTCAGGACTTTTCACCTTCAGAAGAGGAAGATCATACCTTTGTGTTGATTTAAGCCATTAAGTTTATGGTGACTGTTCAGACCACAATAGGAAACCAGTGCACTTACTATGTGCTACGCTTTTTCTGAGCATGTCATTCTACATTTTTTTCCTTAAATTCCTTATTACCCTAGGAAGTAAGTGGGAAATTCTTACCCAGAGAATAGAGACGATAATACCCCTTATAACTCCAAATCTCCTGGTTTTTGCTCTAGCTGTCCAGAATCTTCCTCCTCTACTTTTGGTAAGGATGCCCTATTTCTTTAAAACAAATGATGTGTTCCCTCGTGTGTGCTCTCAGTGAGGTGTGGTCCCATCCCAGGATGCGAATCTGGTGCAGAGCCTCCTAAAGAAAGAGAGCTTGGAGTGAATTCATTCCAACAGAGGCACCTGTGTAGGTACGTCTCCTACAACCCGCCCATTCCCTGCCAGGCCCACTGCGGGAGAGGTCTTGGGCCCAGCCCATTTCCTAAGCCAGAGAACATTCTGTTGTCTCAGTTTGGACTAAGACACCTCCTGCCCCCGAGATGAAGTAGACAGCAGGAATGGGGGGAATGTAACAGACTCCCCAGATTCCCAAATACCTGTCACTATCAAACATACCTGCTGTTGAGGTGGCGCCCTGGAGTTCTCTCACCTGGTTAAGTGTTCTGGATTCACAGAAATCTGTTATTTTCATTTTAATGCAATTTTACCTTTCCCCAACACACCTGCATCCCAAAGAGTTATCCATGAGACGTAGGAGGTTGGCATCCTGTTGACTTCAAAAGCACAGCATTGCAAAGAAAGAAATCCAGAAAACAAAGCAAAAGAGTCTGCCCTTGTCCATTGTTACGCTTCAGGGATGGATTGACAGTAATAAAATTG
>PVHX01005065.1:0-61697 GCA_004024805.1 Geosciurus inauris | reverse complement strand
GGTACCTGTCTGTTTTCCCTATCGCCTATTTAGTCCTTTCTTACACTCCTGAGGCCCCAGCACCTACCAGAGTGCCTGGTATCATGTGTGCTGCCAATATTGTGAGTGAGTGAATCAGTGGAAGACTCTGGGATGGGGATTAACTGCTTGCCTCCATAGAATGGATTTTTACCCCACCCCAAACTTAGCTCCAGTGGCCAGACCCTGCGGCCTGCCTGGCCTTCTTGATGATCAGAGAAGCTTGTCTCAGAGAGTCCAGGTCATTTTGACATCTCAGCATTTCCCAGAGCTACGAGCCAGGCAGATCACTGCTCGTGGTTAAGTGTTCTGGATTCACAGAAATCCGTTATTTTCATTTTAATGCAATTTTACCTTTCCCCAACACACCTGCATCCCAAAGAGTTATCCATGAGACGTAGGAGGTTGGCATCCTGTTGACTTCAAAAGCACAGCATTGCAAAGAAAGAAATCCAGAAAACAAAGCAAAAGAGTCTGCCCTTGTCCATTGTTACGCTTCAGGGATGGATTGACAGTAATAAAATTGAGAATAATCAGCATTCAGACTGTTTTCTTCTGAGAATCACTAACCATAAAGATCTGGATTTGTCCTGAGGATGCACAGAGGAGAAGTCCCTGGACTTGGGAGAGCAGAAAGAGAAGCAGCTTTGAAATTAAAACCAAAACCAAAACCAAACCAGGGTCTAGATTTCCTGCTCAGGCACCCAGCAGCAGTGTGACTTTTGGCATAGCTGTCAGCCTCTCTGAGACAATGTGTTTTCCTCTGTCAAAAGGAATAGTTATTAGTTGATAACTAATTAGATGCTTATGTCAGTAGTGGGAGGATTCAAGGAACTAAGAACTGTTAAGAATGTGACACAGTGCTGGGCACAGTATAGGCATTCAGTGACAGATTTAGTTGCATATCAACCAACACAACTTTAGTCTGAACTCAGGTTGACTAATGTCTCTGATTTTTTATTGTTATGTCCATAAAACGAGAGAGGAAAGGGCTCTCTCAAAATATCTTATTGTACTGTACTCACCCTCTTCTCACATTGTTTTAGGATGATGCATACTTATGTGGTGAGATGAAGTGAAGTGAATGATGTAGGCATCTTGACACCAATGCTGTGATACCACAATAGCAGATCTGAGAACTAAAATGACTGTCAAGTACCTAACAGGTGGGTAGCATATACAGCTTGGA
Source organism: Geosciurus inauris (assembly GCA_004024805.1). NCBI lineage: Eukaryota > Metazoa > Chordata > Mammalia > Rodentia > Sciuridae > Geosciurus > Geosciurus inauris. The sequence continues at coordinate 60,490 of PVHX01005065.1, read as the reverse complement.
TACAGGACTAAAGAAAAATTTACTTCCTAGTAGAACAGAGCAGAATGGTCTGATATTTCATCATGCTACTCAGAATAACACGAACTTCTGCCATGCTGACCTCTTAGTTCCTTCTGGGTATCTCATTCCTCACTCTGAGGACTTTGTGCTTATAGTTTACACTATTTGGTATTAGATTCAGTTGTGATTAGATTTAGTTTTGAAAGAAAATCAACAATAATGAAATGAAAACATTGTTAAGTGATATGTTAGTCCTCCCTTATCCTTGGTTTAACTTTCTCCAGTTTTAGTTACCTGTAATCAACTGTAGTCCAAAAATATTAATTGGAAAATTCCAGAAATAAATAATCCATAAGTTTAAATTGTGCATTATTCTGAATAGCATGACGTTTTGAGAGAGAAACCACATTCATTTAACTTTTATTAACATATTTGGCTATAATTATTCTATTTTATTATTAGCTATTGTTGTTAATCTCTTACTGTGCCTAATTTATAAATCAAACTTTATCATAGGTAAGTCTATTATAGGAAAAACATAGTATAGTATATATAGGGCTCAGTACTATTTGTGGTTTCTGGCATCCCCTGGGGGTCTTGGAATGTATGCTGTGCAGACAAAGGGGGACTACTATATAGGAGTTTATTTATCTCATTTAAAACTCTGGATATGAATGTGGTCTGGTCTCTCAAAATATCCTATTGTACCATACGCCCCCTTCCTGTAATGATGTGAGACTATGTATTGCTTATGGGATGAAATAAAGTGAGGTGAATATCACAGACATCATGACAAAAGCACTGTGATATCACAACAGTGGATATGATAACCAAAATAGCTGCTAAGTGCTTAACAGGTGGGTAGCATATACAGCATGGATATAGGACAACCAAAAACAGGCTGTTTATATCTTCTTGTTCCATCATTCTTTTTTGGGGGTCAGGGAAGCACAGGAGATTGAACTCAGGGGCACTTGACCACTGAGCCACATCCCCAGCCCTATTTTGTATTTTATTTAGAGACAGGGTCTCACTGAGTTGCTTAGTGCCTCGCTTTTGCTGACGCTGGCTTTGAATTAACAATCCTCTTGCCTCAGCCTCCTGACCTGCTGGGATTACAGGTGTGCACTGCCACACCCAGCATGTTCCACCATTCTTAACTTACAGTTTCTGCCTTAGGGCTAATGTGGTTTCTCAGTTTAGGCAATCATGTTAACATTCAGTGAGCAGAAAATCAAAATGACAAGGCACATTGCTGCCTTTTTAAAAGACACTTCCTGGAAGTCACACACAACTCTTCTACCTGTATTATATTGGTCAGAATTTTGTCATGTGGCCTCACCCAGCTGCAAAGGAGGCTGAAAAATACACTTTTCATATTGAAAAACCATAGTGCAGGCTAAAATTTGTTTAAAATTTGTCAAGGACTAGAGATGTAGCTTAGTGGTAGAGTCCTTGCCTAGTAAGCCCAAGTCCCTGGGTTCCATCCCCAATACTGTGAATGAAAAATAATCATAGTAAAATGTGTCAAAACTTTAGTTAAAACTAAACTTTACTTAAAAAACTCTGGGGCCATACAAGAAGCAAGAGATCTAACGAAATATCTCAGTTATTGAAGGAAACTAACAGGCTCTGCTACGGAATTCTTTTCCCATCTTTCCCTTTCTTCTCCTTGTAAACTTCTATTCAGCCATTAGGTGAAGGATTCCTTCCACAAGGAAAAATCACTTCTTTCTAAAAGTTTGTTCATTTCCTATAGAACATTTATTCATTTTAGCGCAATTGTTTGATTAATCCCTTCTAAAGTAAAACCACGATGAGAACACGGATATTATCTGGTATTATACACTAGTGTATTCCTAGTGCCTAACATAATCTAAAGTAAGCACCCAATAGCTGAATGAAATGACTTCCTAGGATGGTACTGGCTCTAACTCCCCATGGACACCTGGCGTTTCTTGCATTTCACTCAGTACCTCTCTGGTTGGCCCTGAGATTCTCCTTCACAGAAACACAGTCTGCCACACTGCTCACTCCTGAGCTTACTGCGAAGTGACAGTAACCAAGACCGTGTGGTGTTGGATCAAAGAAAGACAAGTAGATCTACAGAACAGAATAGAGAGTCCAAAAGAGACCTCTGCACACCCAGAACCTGGACAACTGATTTTTGACAAAGGTATAAAGGTATTCAGAGAAGAAGAACAGACTTCTCAACAAATAGCGCCAGGGTCACTGGGTATCAATAAGATAGTTTGGCTATCTTGGATAATATTGAGAATGGACCATTAAAAGTGGCAATAAAATGAAATGAGCTATAAAGAAAAATTGACTTAGGACAAAAAAGAAGAGAAAACAGTGAAGTTTGAATCATACCTTATATCATGTAAAAAAAGAAATGAACTAAAAATGGATCATTAACATAAATGTTAAAACCTATAAAGCTTCTAGAAGAAAATTTTTGTGAACTTGGGATAGGCAAAACTTTCTTAAGAATGACACCAAGAGCACAATTCATAAAAGAGCAAATTATTAAATTAGACTTCATCAAAATTAAAAACCTCTACTCTTTAAAAAAGATTAAGAAAATGAGAAGACAGGACATAGATTGGAATAAAATGTTTATAAAGCATGTTTGATAAAGGACATATATCCAGAATATATAAAGAACTCTCAAAACTCAATAAAAAAGAAAGAAAAACAATTTAAAAATTGTTTAAATTATTTAAACAATTAAACAATTTCTTTTGTTTAAACAAAAGAAAAGAAACTCTACCAAAAAAAAGATAGATGGATAGCAAATAAGCATATAAACAGATCCTCAGCATCTATGCAAATTAATTCAAATGAATACCAGGGTGGGATGCAATTATATGCCTAGAAGAATGGCTAAAATGGAAAGAATGACCACATCAAGAATTGGCAAAGAAGTGGAGGAACTAGGGCTTCTGTATTCTTCTGATGGAAATATAAAATTGTATATCATACTACCTTGGAAAATAGTTTGCAGTTGCTTTAAAAATTAACACATACCTACCATACAAGGTAGACATTTTATTTCTAGGTATTTACTAAAGAGAAATTATGTATATGTCTTACAAAGACTTTTACATCAATCTTTGTAGTAACTTTATTTGTAGCTGGAAGCAACGTGATGGCTATCACCTGTGATATAATCAAACAATGGAATACTACTAAATAATAAGGAATGAAGTATTGATACCAGTTCAAAACACATGAATATTACAATAATTATGCTGAGTTAAAGAACTCAATAAAAAGGAGTGCAATTTAATTTTATGTATTTAAAATTCTGAGAAATACAAATGGCTATGTAGTGACTAGAAAGCCGATTAGGGATTACATGGGACCATCAAGGAGAGAGGCAAAAAGGGAGAAAGAATAAAATATGAAAGGATATAAGAAAATTTGGTGGGGGAGTGACAGATGCGTAACTACCTTGATTGCAGTGGTGACTTCACAGGTGTAATTTATTTTAAGATTTATCCAATTGTACACTTTAAATATGTTCAATTTATTTTATGTCAATTGTACTTAAATAAGGTTGTTGCAAGATGTGTATTATAAAATATAAAAGAATAATTACTGTGGATGCTCAAAAAATACAAACACATGAAATCTAGAAATACATGACAAAAAATGATCAAGACTAAGTAGTAAGCTTTACTTAACATAGAAAGTATCCTAGGAATATGTTTCTATAACATTAGAAAACCTAGGTATGTGATTCAACATATTTAGACTTTAAAACAACCATATAATTTTATGGTATATGCAAAATAAAAATTCAATAAATTTAACACCTAAGAGGTCAGTAATATAGAGAAACGCCCTCATTGAATTTTTTTTTTTTTTTTTTTTGGTACCAAGGATTGAACTCAGGGACACTCAACCACTGAGCCACATCCCCAGCCCTATTTTGTGTTTTATTTAGAGATAGGTTCTCACTGAGTTGCTTAGCACCTCACCATTGTTGAGTCTGGTTTTAAACTCACTATTCTCCAGTCTCAGCCTCCCAGAGTGCTGGGATTATAGGTGTGCACCACCATGCCTGGCTTCATTGAATACTTTTTAATACATTTTGTAACTAAGGTATAAAGCTTATAAGTTTCCCTTTAAAGGCAGAAAAGATATAAGGATGGTCCTTATCATTGCTTTGAGCATCTACTTAACATTGCACAAGTGAGCTGAGCCAATGAAATAGGACAAGAAAAGTGAATGAGACAGTTTGAAAGAGTACTGATGATATTGGCAACGGTAAGATTTTTTATACAAAGAAAATTTTTTTTTGGTACCAGGGATTGAACCCAGAGGCACTTAACCACTGAGTCACATCTCCAGCCCTTTTTAAATTTTATTTAGAGACAGGGTCTTGCTGAGTTGCTTAGGGCCTTGCAAAGTTGCTGAGGTCAGCTTTGAACTCATGATCCTCCTGCCTCAGTCTCCAGAGCTGCTGAGATTACAGGTGTGTGACATCATACCCAGCACAAAGAAAATTCTTAAAGATTGCATAAAAATCACTCAAACTATTAGGAGAATTTCCTAAAGTTAATCATTTGGATAGCAATTGCATTCTGAGCCAGAATTAGGTATCTAGGACTATAAAAGACTCTGATAAATAAATGTAATTAATTTCCCTGCCATTAAGTAAAATAACAATAATAGTAAAAAATAGCTAGTAGGTAATAATATCTTTATTATTTTACAAATATTAAATATAAATATAATATTAATATATAAATATAAATATAACAGATATAAATACATTATGTTTATATAATATATAATATTTATATTTATATAACAGATATAAATATTAAATGTAATATAAAATATTTTAATATTTTTAGATGAATTATATTTTATTAATCATAATATCATCAACCTATAATTATAAAGATAGTATGTAATACTAGACATAAGAAAGCCTACATTTTTAGCCTACCTATCTATGGGGGTTTCCATTGTGGATTCAACCAAACAGAGATGGACAATGCTTTTTAAAAATTATGACAGTACTGAACTATACAGAATTTTTTTCTGCCATAATTCCTCAAACAATATGATATAACAACTATTTACACAGCATTTGTGTTGTTTTAGCTATTATAAGTAACCTAAAGATTATTTAAAGTATACAGGAAGTTTGTACAAGTTATATGTAGATATTATACCACTTTATATAAGGGACCTGAGCACTCCTGGATTTTTATATCTGGTGGTTCCTGTAACCAATCTTCAAATATAAATGTGTCTATTTATCTTATGCACAGTGCCTGGAGCTCATGCAAATATGCAGATGTTCCAGTAATTCCACCACCCCTAGTTAGCTGCAGCTAACAGGTTGGGATCCACTACCAAAGACGATTACAACCAAACCTTATTCCCCTAAATATTTTTCCCTTGTGTAAGGGTGTATCTTCTTTCCTGGCATCTGATAGTAAGAAAACAAAAGCTTCCTTTAGACTTAGGGAGATCACAATGCTTACCTCTTACAAAAAATATGTGTGTATAGTAAAAATGTTTTAGGTAGAGAAAGGCAGAGTTGTTAAGTCATATATATCATTTTTTATATTTACAACAATTTTTAAGGCAAGTACTATTATCATCTATGTTTTATAGTTAAGGAAACTGAGGCACAAAGAGGATAAGTCAACTTGCTCAGGGTCATACTGTTACTAAAGGATGGAGCTCAGATGGAGTTCAGGTCTATTTGATCTTATCATTCAAGCTCTTTGATCTTGCTAGGCTGCATCATTCCAAAGAGAAGAATTACACTGTTTTTAAAGATCTTCAGATTACCATACTATACAAAGAGAACAGTGAAGCAGGTGATTCAAATTGACAGATATTTTTAAAAAATCAATGACTTTGAAGTCACCCATGGTTTGAAACCCTGCTCTGACATTTCTACCTGAGTAGTTCAGCAAACTTTGGAACTCTCCTGACCTGTTTTCTCATTGATGAAGTGATAATGAAGATGCCAGTTTTACAGTTGTCCTGAAGATTTTTGGCCCATTAATTTATTCAACAATGGCATGTCACTAGCAATGAGCACACTAAGAGTCCAGATCTTGGTTTCTAACACCATTCTCCAATAAAAGGAGCTAGGGCTCCTTGGAAAAATAAATTTGGGGTGGCTGGGCTCTGGGGATTGAACCCAAAGGTGCATCTATCATTCTGGAGTATTGAAATCCAAAATCAAAGTGTTAACAGGGTCAGTATATTTTGAGGCCTCTCACCATGGCTGATAGAAGGCCATCTTCTCCCTATATGTCTTCACATGTTGCTTTTTAAAAATCTGTGTATGTGTATACCATGTCCAAGTTTCTTCTTCTTGTAAGAACACCAGTCATATTGAATTAGAGTCTACCATAAAGACCTCATTTTAACTTAATTAGCTTCTTCAAGACTTTATCTTAAATATCAATACACCCTGAGATCTCAGGGGTTAAAACTTCAATGTGTGAACTTTTGGGAGGACACAGTCAGCCCATAGTGACTGTGCTTGGTGAGTTGCTTCTAAAGAACGAGCTACAAAAAAAGGAGGGGCAAGCAATTTAATACAGGTTAAGTATGCCTTGTCTGAAATGTGTAGGACCAGAGGTATTGCAGATTCCAGTTTTATGTATGTTGGAATATTTTCATAGATTTTACAGGTTAAGCATCCCTGGTCTAAATTTCCAAATCCAAAACTTTAGAGTGCCAACATGTTACTCCAAAATTTCAATTCTGGACCATTCTGGATTTTGTATTTTTATATTAAGGATTCTTAACCATCAGTGTCAAAATCTGGCAAATCTACCTCACCAAGTGAGCAGGGTCACCATTGTCAGTGATAAATCATGTTGATAGCATGACCTTCAGTATGAATAATGAGAAGGATGATTTGTCTCTATGGTCTTCACAGAAACCCATGTCATTGGAGACTAAGGACACATGACAACTAAAGGTAATGTAAATCCTGGATGGGACTATGGAAGAGAAAAAGGATGTCTATTGCCTGGGTCTTACATGTTCCCCCAAAAGCCCATGAGGTAAAGTCTTGGTCTTCTACTGCAAGGTGGTGGAACCTTTAAGAGGTGGGGCCTACTGAGAGGTTTTAGGTGATTGGGATGTGCTTCAAAGGATTGTGGGACACAGGTCTTTTCATCTTTCTCTTTTGCTTCCTTGCTGCCATGAGGTGACCATTTTGTTCCATCCCATGTTCCTACCATGAAGTACTGCCTCATCACAGACTCATAAACAATGTGGTCAACCAATCACAGACTGAAACTTCCAAAACTGTGAGCCAAAATAAACCTTTTCTCTTTATAAGCTGATTGTGTCAAGTATTTTGTTACAGTAATAGAATGCTGGCTAACACAGAACTTAGGGTAGAACTAGGTAAATTGAAATAAAGTCTACAGTTTAATTAATAGCAACGCACTGATGTTTCCTTGGCCATTACAAGTGCAACTGCTATGGTTTGGATGTGTCCCCAAATTCGTGTGTAGGACACTTGATCCCCAATATAGCAGTGTTGAGAAGTGAGGCCAGGTTGGATCTGTTTGGGTCATAGGACAGGCTTTCATGAATGGATTAATGTCATTACCATGGGAGTGTGCTAGTTACTGCAGGAACACTTTGTTGTAAAACCAGTCTACCCTCCTGCTTTGTCTCTTCAGCATGTGCTTGCCTGCCCTTCTGCTTTCCACTATTAGATAACACAGCACAAAATCTCTCACCAGATGCTGTTGCCATGCCCTTGGACTTCCTGGTATCCAGAACTGACAGATGAACTTCTTTTCTTTATAAATTACCCAGTCTGTTGTAATCTGTCATAGCAACAGAAAACAAAAGAAGATAGCACCATAATAATGCATAAAGTTAACAACAGGAGAAACTGGGTATGGGCTATGTGGGAACTCAACTTTTCTACAAAATTAAGGTTCTTTTAAAAATATTTTATAACTATGTTAACAAATATCTCACCCTCATGGACTTATGTTCTGAGGGGAGAACCAACAATATGCCAAAGTAAATTTAAGTCTGTTATGTGGTCAGTTTGAAGGAAACAAAGACCTTCGCCACAGTTGTGTCTGTGGTGGCCTGCTTTCCAAATCTTTAGATATGATGATGTTCAAATGAATTGCATTATAAAGTCCACATATGGAAGGCAAAGAAGAATGGCTAAAACTTGCCAGGTTGCAAGAGGAAGAAAGATGAATGAATTTGCCGCTGATAATTCAAAGAACAAGGTGAAACGTATTAACACACCTAGGACCCGTGGTTGTCTGCTTTATTAAAAAGCTCCTAAGACATAAGCTTTCTCAGAGCCTATTCCATGAGCTCACAAGTCCAAGATTCAAAGGGTTCCATTTAAACATGATTAAGCAAGCTTCTGTGGCATGCGGGCTGGGCCTCGTCAGTCTTGGAACAATTCTGCAAAGGAAATTACACTATTCCCATTTTACAGATAGAGAAACTGAAGCTTCAGGACTTCGGAGACTTGCCCAGTCATGGAACTCCAGCGTTAGTGCCACTGAGATTTATCCTGCGGCTCTTCAATCCTGGGGACCAGAGAGCGAGGCAACGTCAACCCCTCTGTGCTGTTCTTAGTAGCCACGGAGGCCCAGCACCCGACACTCCCTTAAAATAAGCTGGCCAGACACCCCTACCCAGCCCACCCCAGCACATGCCAAAGAACCAAAAAGCCTCCATTTATGTGGTCCCACAGGAAGCCCGTGTTGAAAGCAAACACACGCAGAGCCCATGGCGGTGACTCACGACTCCTAGCCCTCCCTCTAGCCAGTTGCATAAACTTTTCCAGTGTATTGAAGTCTTGTAGAAACAGTGCTTCCTGGAAGCTATCAAGGAAAATGTTCCAGGAGCCAACCAGCAAGCCCAACTGAGGGAGTCCTCGGCCCCTTTTTGAGGTTTCTCTCTCTCTCTCTCTCTCTTTTTTCCCCCTCAGCAATTCCTTTCAAAAATTTTTTTCCCTCACCATTGACCTTGTTAGAGTTGCTAGTACTTTTTCCCCTTACACTGTAGCACTTCTGTAAATGTTTTTGTTCTTTGTTCCACTTCCTGCACTCTTTGAGCTTGGCTGTGATGTCTGTTCACTGAGGCCTTTGTGATCCAATTGCCCCTCGCCTGTACATCCTCTCCCCAGGTATCAAAAACGAGGGCAGCCGGGCCTGGAGGGCCCCTCATTAGACAGAGGCGGCTCTGCTCACCCACCAGTCACAAGCAGAGAGGGCAGAGCCGTCTCTACGAATGACCAGTATTGAAAAGAAAGCTCCAGGGGTGAGCGGGAGACACAGACTGGCAGAGTCAGAAGCACAAGGTTAAAAAGAAAAAGAAAAAGAAAAAAGCCCACCAAAAAACCTTGCTTTCTGACTGCCTAAGCAGCTCCCTTTTTAGGACCTAAGGCTTTCTAGAAAAACGACCTGGGAAGAGCAGACCATTTCATGCTGTAAAATCTTCCACCTGAGGACGACACTTGGGGTACGTTCCCTGAGTGGTGGGCTGTACTCCGCTCCCTGGTCTGCAACTGGAAGGTGCCTTTTCCTGTGGACTCAGAGGGCACATTGATGGTCAACTCCATCAGGACCAGAGACTTCACTTGGGATCCAGATGAGTCAGCTTCCTTGGAGAGAGGAGGATGAAGGAGAGGAGCCCGGGGCAAGCGCAAGATCTGGGCACGGCACTGCAGTGGTCGGCAGGGGCACTAGTTTTCCATTGGGCTCAGGGAACTGGCCTGCAGCTACAAAGAGCTCTGTTTATTCTGGGTAATGCAAGCAGCACTGGCCTTGGGCATCAGAAGACCTGGCTTAGAGCCCTGACTGACCCAGTGTGACCTTGAACAAGCCATCCCAACCCTCCAAACTTTCCTTTTCCATAAAGTGGAGACAATGTCTTCATTCATTTCTTGAGCACCTACTATGTGCCAGCTGCTGGAAACAAGAAGACCTCAAGATGACAAGATGCCTGCCCTCAAAGACCATTCACTGTAGTCATGGAGACGGACACAAGAACTGAGAATTAAAATCCTGTAGTGAGCACAGCGAGAGAGCTATGCACAAGTGAAGAAATAGCACAGGAAGCCATGAGTTTTTCTTTATAGGGAGATAATAGATGTTGATCTTGAAGTCTTGAAAGTTACCTTAGGAGTCTGATAGGCAGATGGGGTAGGGGGAGCAAATGACATTGGAAATGGGATGTCCTTGGTGCCAAGGCCTGAGATGCTCAATGGACTGTAACATGTTTCATAGAGATGAAGATGGGGTGCAGGGTAGGGGTGTGGGGCAGGTGATCCAGAGCCAGGACTAAGATAAGGCAACAGAGGTGCTTGCCTAGGGCCCCAAATTTAAGCAGACAACAGCAACAAAACTCAATAATCAAGATAAATAAGATTTTATTGGGCATCAGAAGACCTGGCTTTGAGCCCTGATCTAGTCACCTGATGCCCCAAACAAGTGTCTGATGCCCAAACAAATAAGTTTTTTAAAAACTCAATCCAAAAGATCCATGATGAAAAAAAATAGCAGGATTTTACATAAAGGCAGAATTGGATCACACACTCCCAGGCCTCCTCTCAAGTGCCTCACCCCAAGCCCAGCCCCGACAGAGCCTCGCACCCTCCATCCAGTCCGAACATGATGGTTCCGTGAACGTGGATACCTTTCTTAGCCTTCCACAGAACACAGCATCTGCCTCCCCTGGTCAGAAAGCACCTGACTGTTGTCTTGGGGGCAGGGAGGGGAGTGAGGGGAAGAGAGAGGAGGGTTAGCAGTGCTGCTGAAGTCTTGTGTAACTGGACCGGTGCTGCTGTTGTTCTGGTGCCTTTGGAGGAGGGATGATCCTGGAGGGGATCCACTTCTCTAGACTTCCTTGTTTCTCCCCAGCACACACATTGCCCACATAAGGCTGCTGTTTGTGTAACACACATTACTGAAGGTATAGAGATAGAAAAACGTTAGCCGGGCGCGGTGGCGCGAGCCTGTAATCCCAGCACTTAGGGAGGCTGAGACAGGAGGATCGTGAGTTCAAAGACAGCCTCAGCAATGGCGAGGTGCTAAGCAACTCAGTGAGACCCTGTCTCTACATAAAACACAAAACAGGGCTGGGGATGTGGCTCAGTGGTCGAGTGCCCCTGAGTTCAATCTCCAGTACCCCAAAAAAAATAAATAAATAAATATAATGCAAGAAAAAGTGTTATAGGAATACTCCCAGAATGGAAAAGAAGAGGGGGGAAGAGAAAACAGGATAAATGCTTCCCACCTTTGAGATCTCTTCCTTTCCTTCCTCCTGCAGGCTCAGAGTCACTCTCCAATCCTTGTCTCTCTATCCTTCCTATCCAAAGTGTCTGGGTCATCTGGAGCTCTTTTGCCACTAGCCAGGGAAAACCATGGATGCGATAATCCCTGAAACAGAATCCAGCGTCTCAGTTACTGTCTGGAGCAGCTCCATGGAGGCATCGGCGCTCCAACTATAGTCTCTTTCAAAGTCTTACCACCAGCCAGACTTCAGACTTGGACAGAATACCTTTCATGGATATAATAAAATTGTGAGAGATGGTGGAGTCTAGATACATATTCAGGATAATAAACATTCTCTGAAACCAACCTGATTGGCCAAGAATTTTCTAGGCCCTAGTAGAATGATAAAGAACAATTTCTAGTCTCTTTCTTTGATTTCCCTCTGCTTCTAGAATGGGTTCATTCAACCTAAGGAATGGGACCTTTAGCATTACTTTCACAAACAGTCAAGCCTCTTCAGTATACCTTAGCTACATGAAGCCTGGTCAAGAAGTTTTGAAATTCCATTTTCTTCTCCATGTTAATTAACAAAAACAGTAAGCAGACCTTTCCAAACTCCTCACCATCTCTAGAAATAGAAGGGAAGAACATTATCAGGGTTGGATCACCTCAGTCCAGAGCAGAACTTCAAAAGTAAGGAAAGAGAGAAGTTGTTCTACAAATTACATCAGGCACAGTATTCCTCTGCCAAGAATCCTGGGATTCTCATAGTTGTTACTGGGGCTCCCCACTAAATAAAGGAAGAAGTGTCAACTAATGGTGACATTGAAATCTCATGACTCTGAAGAGCCCAAGATCTCTTTGGGAGCTCCTGTTCCTGCAGCTACACACAAAATCCAATAGCTTGAACCATACCTTGAGCAGGCATAGCAAAGTTACCATATAAGATAGGTGCAATTTATACAATATTGAGCATGCAATATTTGAACAAGGCCATCCTTATCTCCACTTTCTGGAATGAAGAACAAGATAGCTTGGACCAATCCCTCCCAACTATGTATAATTAGAAAAGTTGATAAAATATCCTTGAAAGCATTCTAAAACAATTGAGTGTTAACAATACAGTAAAGAATTATTGGGACAAAACCTGGGAGAAGATGAAAATCCAGGGAGGTGAGCCTAGATTTTAGGACTACTTTTCCTCTGGGAGTATTTTCCAGTTCTACAGGAGACACAGAGAAGCTGAAAGTCTGAGCAGTGATCTCCACAGATACACAGTAGAAGATAATAGAATGCTATCTGGAAAATACTGAAAGCAAATACTTGCAAAAAAGGATTGCTACACCCACTGCAAATATTCTTCAAGAATGTAAGATACACAGTGATAAGAGGATGAAGTCATTGTCCAGTACATTCCAAGGCTGAGTGGGATCTGGCTATAATACTGAGCTCAGAAAGAATGGATCCAACATTCAACAATCTCAGTGAAAATTGTATTAAGGCAGTACCACATTGCTAATGTTCCCAGGTTCCCTGTAGAAGCAAATGAGAATTCTCTTTGGAAGAAGATAACCATCACTTTAGGCCTCAGATTATTTCCAAAAATCATTTTTCAAATACGAAGTCCATCTCACACTCATCACCAATCAAATACAAGAGGAGACAAAAACAAAAACCAAAAACCCCATAATCAGAAATATTTGGATAAAGAAAATGGAAACAGATCCACAGAGACTCCAGATAATGAAGATAATTAAGTTATTAGACACAGGATTTAAAATAACCATGCTTACTATGACCATGAAGAAAAAAAAAGACAATTTTTGGCAATGAAATCTGTTTTGAAAAGATAGGATACAGCATATTTAAAAGTAGCCAAAAGAAAAATGGAAGAAATGAACTCAAATATATAATAAAAAAATTTTAGAACTCAATGGACAGATTTTAGAAAGAATTAGACAACTCTAAAGAGAACATTAGTAAAATGAAAGATATGTAAAACAAAACAAAACACACACAGTTAAAGGGGGGTTGGGAATAGGGAGAATGACAGAACAGAAACGCTAAAGTGATAAGATCTTTTAAAAACATGTAATTAGAGTCCCAAAAGTAGAAAGACTACAGAGTAGAACTAATATGGAGAAATTATGACAAAGAATTTTCTTAAACTAATAAGATTTTAGGTAACGTGTTCAAGAAGCCCTATGAACTCATGCATCTCATACCAGATTTTAAGACATTAAACTGTATCTTTAAAAAAATCTAAATTTAGGCTAATAATATCCAACTGATGAAAGTCAAAGACAAAGAGAAAAATTTTAAGAGCAATTATAGAAAAAGATTACTTTTAAATGAGTAACAATAGGACTTACAGTTGACTCTTAAGTTGAAGCAATGGCAGCTAGAAGACAATAGAATGTTATCTGGAAAGTACTGAAAGACAACACGTGCAAAGAATTGCTACACCCACTTAAAATATTCTTCAAGAATGTAAGTTAAATAAGCCAGGCATGGTGACACATGCCTTTAATCCTGGCACTTTAGGAGGCTAAAACAGGGGAACTGCGAGTTCAAAGCCAGCCCCAGCAATGGCAAGGTGCTAAGCAACTCAGTGAGACCCTGTCTCTAAATAAAACACAAAATAGGGCTGGTGATGTGGCTCGGTGGTCGAGTACCCTTGAGTTCAATCCCTGGTACCAAAAAAAAAGAGAGAAAAGAATCCCTTTCAGATGAACAAAAGCTGAGTGAATTCTTCCTCAGGAGACTTACACTAAAGGCAATACTAAAGTGTGTGCAGATAAAACATATCTTAGAAGGAAAACTGGAAATGCAGGAAAGAATGAATTAATATTGAACCAAATTAAAGAATAAATTAGAAGAATAAAGAAATAAGAAACTTGTATAACTATTTTAAATCAGACAATGTATATTTTGAGGGAAAAATAATTAAGACAGAAAGTTTAAAACACTAAAAGTTTCAATTATAAGCAAAACATACAATAATTCTAAATTTTTATGCATCAACAAGATAACTTTGAAGTACATAAAGAAACAATTTTTGGAATTACAAGGAGAAATGGATCAGTCCATAGTCATAGAGGGATACTTTACTACATCTCTGAAGTTACTAATAAAACTAATAATACTTTACTACATCTCTTAAGTTACAAATAATCAGCAAGACTATAGTAAATTTTAACAACATGATTAGGGAATTTGAGTTATTGGATATAGAGAAAGGGCTGGAATCAACAACTCTGAATACACATTCTTTTCAAGCACTCATGAAAAATGTGATTTATAAATAACTACATGCTGAGTTATAAAGAAAGTATCCATACATTTCAGATTATTGAAATCATACATGCTAAGTTCTCTGTCCATAGTGTAATTAAGCTAAAAATAAAAAATAATTGGAAGCCCCCATAAACTTACAAACTAAGCAACATACATCTGCATAGTCTACAAGTAAAGAATAAATCACATAAACCAGAAAATGTTTTTACATGAATGATAATGATATATGACAAAATCAAAATTTGTGAGACAAAGTTAAAGGAATACTTAGAATGAGCTATATAGCCTTGGCTTTGTAGATCAGGAAAAAGGAAAACCTGGAAAATCAGTGTTTTAAGTATCAAACTTAAGACATTTAAAAAAACAAAAAAATCAGTAAATTAACCCCTCTTCAAAGTAGAGGGTAAAGAGAAATAAAGCTAAACGCAGAAATTAATGAAATGGAAAACAAATATAAAGTATGGAGATTAAGTGAAGCCTAAAGATGATTCTTGAAAATGATTAATAACATTGATAATTCTCTCATGAAAATTAATCAAATAAAAAAGTGAGAAGGTATAAATAACCACAATCAGGAATTAAATTTTGTTTTGTTTATTGAAGTGTGGTCTCATCATGTTGCCCAGGCTGGTCTCAAACTCATGAGTTCAAGTAATTCTCCCAGTTCATATGTGGGAGGAATTACATTTAAAAATGCACCACTCTAAAACCTAGATGTGTTAGAATGGTGACAAAAGAAGATATTATAAATACTTTTATATTAATAATTTTGAGATTTTAAATATAATGAAAAAAATTTTAGGAAAACTCAGTTTTCCAAAACTGGCACTAGAAGAATTGAGAACCATGAATAGTCCTAAATCTAGTTTTTTAAAAATTAACCTTTCAGTACAAGGATACAAAAATCTGGGACCAAAAGGCTTCACTAGGAAATCATTTCAAAGATTCAAGGAGGAAAATAAACACCAATTTTACATAAACTCTTGCTGGAAATAGCAAAAGATTAAATGTTTTTCAACTGAATTATGAGGACAGCATAACCTTGGCATAAAAACCTAATATGGCCTTTATAAGAATGGAGAATCACAGGCCAATGATATCACATGAATAAAGATGCAAATTCTCAACACAAGATTGGAAAACCAAGTCCTGGGAAGAATTTTTAAAATAACATGTAACAATCAAGTTGAACTTATTCTGGCAATGTAAGATTTGCTTAACACTACTAAATTAACAACTGCAATTCAGCATTCTAGCAGAATAAACAAGAAAAACTATATTATTGCCTGAACACATGCCAAAATTTTATTTTATAAAAATTTGCAACCATTTATAATTAAAAATTATAGCCTTTATAAAGTAGGAATAGAAAAGAACTTCAATAATCTGATAAAAGGTAGTTAGAACTTACTGCTGCAAACATCATATTTAATAGTGATATATTAAAATATTTTCTTGATATCAGGAAATGCCATGCATGCCCACTTTGATCACTTCTGTTCAGCATTATACTGGAGTACCTAGCCAGTGCAATAAGATAAGAAAAAGAAATAAAGGTATAAATGTTATTATTCACAAATAACCAAATTGTGTACATAGGAAATCTCAAAGAACTACTAATAAGCTGGAAAATAATATGAGAATTTAGAAAACTAGTTTAAAATACAAAAATCAATTATATTTCTATTAACCAAAAACATTTATTAAATAAATTTTTTAAAAATTTGCACTTATATTAGCACACAAAACCATAAAATACCTAGGTATACCTAAAACTAGTATGGGCATTTGATACTGCTATCAGAAAACTGCAAAAGATTATTGCAGAAAATTCAGGAGTATTTAATAATGGAAAAATATACCATATTTATATATTGAAAGATTCAGTATTATAAAGAGGTCAATTCTCCCCAAACAGATTTCAAGATTCAAAGCAATCCCAATCAAAATCTCAGCAGATATTTTAGGTGTGTGTATTGATGATCCTGAAATTTATATTGAAATAAAAATAGCTATGAATAGCTGTGTCAATTGGATGTCCAAATAGAACAAAATTAACCTTGAGCTTCCTTCATACCATCAATAAAAATCAATTCCAAGCAAATCTTAATATGAAAGATAAACACAGGAAACATCCTCATGATCTTGAGAAAGCAAAGATTTCTTATACAGGACTCAGAAAGCACTTATAGTAAAGTCAAAGTTTGACAATTATGATGTTAAAATTAGTAACCACTTCCACCCCACCAAGATGCTATAATAAAGTGAGAAGAAAAGCCACATGGAAGAAGAAGATATTTGCAGTAAATACAACAGGGGGCTTGATTTAAAATATATAAAGAACTCTTAGAAATCAATAAAATAAAGCCACTAGAAAAATACTGAAAACCCAATCGAAAAATACTGAAAAAGACAAGCAGATAGTTTACGAAAGTGGATATTTGAAAATCCACTAAACAAGATAACGTGGTCAAATATCATTAGTCACCAAGAAATATGAATTAACAACCATGATGACTTATCTTCACACACCCACCAGAATGGCTAATATTTTTAAAATAAAATCAATAATACCACTGACTAGTAAGGATATCAAATAACTGCAGCTCTTGTTCATGGCTGTGGGAGTGTCAGTCATTACAATCACTTGGGAAAAATCAGCATTATTCACTGAGGTTGAAGACATCTGTTTCTTATGAACAGTTCCACTCTTTTTAAAAATTTTTAAAATTTGTTTTGGTTAATTATACATGAAAATATAATGCATTTATGCACTTTGATATATCATACATAGATGGGGTATAATGTCTCATTTTTCTGATTGTACATGTTGTAGAATCACATCGGTTATGCAGTCATATATATATACATAAGGTAATAATGTCTGTTTCATTATACTATCCTTCCTATCCCCATATCCCCTCCCCTCCCCTCCCTTCACTCCCTTCTACCTAATCTAAGGTAACTCTATTCTTCTTTAGTGGCCCCCACCTTTATTGTGAATTAACATCCACATATCAGAGAAAATATTCGGCTTTGAGTTTTGGGGGACTGGCTTATTTCGTTTAGCATGATATTCTTCAACTCCATCCACTTACCAATAAATGTCATAATTTCATTCTTCTTTAAAGCTGAGTAATATTCCATTGACTATATATACCACATTTTCTTTATTCATTCATCTATTGAAGGACACCTAGGTTGGCTCATAGCTTAGTTATTGTGAATTGAGCTGCTATAAACATTGACATGGCTGTGTCACTCTAGTATGCTGATTTTAAGTCCTTTGGGTATAAACCGAGGAGTGGGATAGCTGGGTCAAATGACAGTTTGACCCTTGAGCACATGGCTAACCTAATTATATGTTCACATAGACCATGAGCCTTGCACATGTGTGTTTCTACCAATGTTATTCCTGTTGGACCAAAATTGGAAGCTAACCACTTGTTTGCCAACAGTAGAATGGATAAGTAAGTTGTAGGGTATGCACATAATGAAATGCTATATGGCAATGAAAATGAACGAACCACAGTTACATGCATGTTGTGGACCAGTCTCATAAACTTGACGTTGAGCAAAAGAAACCAGATGCAAATAGGTGCATTTTAAAAAATATCTCATATGATTCAATTGAGAAGAGACAGAAGGGAGGTTTGGTATACGAGTTTGTTCTGGCTCTGAAAATTCACAATAAACCCACTGAAAAAGCAAGTCACAAAATGATATACAAACATATATAACATATACAAATATACATGATATACATTTATATATATGCTATTCTGTTTGTGTAACAATAAAAATTATACCGTGTATAAGTATGACAAATTTTGTAATTCATGTTTGGCTCTTCAAAACAATGGATTGGTTCTTCGTAATACAGTCTGGTGGCAGCAAAGGTAGCTCTAGTCAATTCTAAGTAAATAGTCTGGAGATTTTTCCTTCCCCTCCTCCTTTTCCTCCTCGGTGGCAGCCGGCCTTGGCAGGAAGGTGCTTGGGCAGAGTCATAGTGCTGAGAGAAGTGTCTGGTCTGGAGACCAGTGTCCTTCCATGTTGGACTCCCCTCTCATGGGGGCTCCAGTTGGCCCTCAGGAGATGACTCACACCACACCAGGCTCACCTCCCTCAGGTCTTTCCCTGGTCTCCTGAGCCTCATTCTTCATTCACAGTCACAGAACCCCTGAGGTTGGCTCTCCTGCTCCTCTCTAGGACCATGGGCCACTCAGTAGCCCTGCCATGGATCCTCTCCAGCCCTTGGCTGTCCTCAGGGCTGCCCCTTACTCTATTGCTTCTGCAGCATGGAGCCAAGATCTTCCCTCTTTTTCAGCCTGCTGGGAGTGAGAGTGGCTTGGGTGTCTTGTAGTGGGTAGTGAAGCTCGTGTTCATCAGATCCCAAGTCTCGACTCCTCCTCGCCCTGCAACCACGTGGTGCTTCCTCTATGCTGGTAGAGCAAACCTCCAGAGCAAGAAAACTCACAAACCTTTTGGTCCTTTCCTAGATTCTGGGTTTTTTCTTACATAAATGTCAATTTTTTGATGTCTTTGTTCTCTGTTTCGGTGGTGACAACACTCCCGAGAGCAATATGAGGTAAGAAGGAAATGGGAACGAGACAGAAATCCTATTGGCCCATATTACACAGTATCATCCTGTCACCTATGTGTGGCTGTGAATGCTGGACAAGAACTGGAAGGAAGCCCAGTGAACCCTTCTCAGAGATCACCAAGGGAACTGGAGCAAGATGGCAGCGGGGAAAGGAGAGACTTAATTTTTACCATATAACCTCTGAAGTGTCAGAAAGACTTACAGTAAGTATGTATTTATAAATTATTATGGGAATTTTTGCATTAAATTTTTTGGCTTTATAAAGAAACAAAATCGATAGTGAATACTCAGAGACTTCCGTGGACTAGATGAAGGAGCACAGGTGAAGGCCGCAAGTGGAGTCCCCGCAAGTGGAGTCCCCAAAGGGTGATTTCCAAGTGTTTATCAGCAGCCTTCCGTGTTTCCAGTCCCTCCAGCCTGGTAATCCCATTTTGGATAATTTATCCTAAGAACTCACTTAAGATACATGCAATGACTAATGTAAAAACTTTTCATAGCAACCTTTATAAAAGACAGAATTTAGATGCAAAAATAAATGCATCTAATAAATGAGTAAATGAGTTGTGGTATAACTGAATCATGAGATGCTCTGTGGCCATTAACATGGTGATGTGGAAGATGTATTTAGGTGAAAAAAGCAGAGTCCAAATTGTAGATGATGCAGGTGGATGGACTGATGGGGGGGAGGAGATGGGTGAACGAATGCACAGATGACTGTATTCATGCAGGTGGTAGGAGTGCAGGCTCCAGGCACAGATTCCTCAGTGTGGCTCTTAATGCCTTTCAACTGAGATGAGGACCACCCAGATCATGTGGAGACAACTCTCCCTGGTAATCTCCTTTTCCTAACGTTGATGGCTTATAGATATCAACTACAGCCACAGAATACCTTTGCAGCAACATCTAGATTGGCGTTTGTTCAATAACTGGGCACTGCAGTGGGTTTTTTTTTAAATGTTTATTTTTTAGTTGTAGGTGACAGAATATCTTTATTTTATTTTTATGTGGTGCTGAGGATCGAACCCAGTGCCTTATGCGTGCTAGGCGAGCACGCTACCACTGCGCCATAATCCCAGCCCCTGCAGTGTTTTGAAAGGTAGGTTTTATTATCAGTCAGGAACGCAAGTCCAACCAATCAGAAGATGATTGACATTGAAAAGGAAGTTGGTTGTACACCTGGGGGAAGGTGGGCCCATAGGAAAGAACAAGTTCTGTCAGGAGGCAGAGGGAGTGAGAGTAGATGTGGGCAAGGGGCTTTCTGGGGGTCTCCACAGGAAGGACTGGTGAGGCAGAGTAAGCAGGTTTAGGATTGGCTGGTTTGAATAATTTCAGTGGCCTCTGGGGCGTGGGAGCTTTCCCTAGGTGTCTAATACCTGATCCTAGGGTGGCCGGGCAAGGAACAGAGTGGCCCTGAGTGTGGGAACTCCTAAAGGAGCTCCTCGGGGGGTGTGGGCTCTTGTCTGGTTGGTTTGCATATGGAAGGTGATTTGCCAGGTGTCTCACTGTTTCTAGAAACTGGCCAACCTTGGGAGGATGGTCCCTCCTGTCAGCAAGACTCTAGGATGTTAAAGCATCGTGACTTCTGGTGAGGACAAAAATAAATAAAAGGCACGATTAATACAAGTCTGGCCAAATTAACTCAGGAAAGTAACCATGGCAATAGCTATTAGAAAAGTGACTATCATCAGCCACTAAGTAAACCCAGTGGCTGACTATCATTATGCTCAGCAAGCGGTGAGACCAGGGAGGAGTCCACATTTTCAATTTCTGTCATTTCTACATTTTCAACATAAAATGTGAATTGCTTTTCTTATCAGCAGTTGGGGGAAGGACCTGCTTAAATAACCACTTTGATAGAGAAGGACAGACAGCCAAGTTGGCATCCAGTGAACTGTGCTGTCTGGGCTGGGCAGGTGATGCCTCTTATCTCTGCTGTTCCCAGGCCAAGGGCTGATTCACGGGTGGGATGCTCTCCTCCTTCCTTCCCAGACCCCAGGAGGATGGCGGGCCCTTCTGCTAAGAGGTGTGTGTGTGTGTGTGTGTGTGTGTGTGTGTGTAAGTATATTAGTATATGAGTATATTAATGTGTATGTGTGTGAGTATACGTGAGTGTGTATAGGTATGTGGGTATGTGTGAGTGTGTGAGGCCATGAGTATGTCGGGAAGTGTCTCTGTATGAGTGTGAGTTTGTGTGCATGTGTGTGGATGAGGATGTGTTTGGGTGTGTGTCAGGCAGTGTTTCTGCACACCAGCATGAGTTTGAGTGTATGTATGTATGTGAATGAGGACATGTATGGGTATGTCAGGAAGTGTGTACATAAGTGTGAGTTGGTGTGCTTGTGTGTGAATGAAGATGGACATGTGTGTTAGGAAGTATGTCAAGACGTGTGTGTGTGTCAGAGACACAGAGAGAGTGTTGGGGTCATCAAGTAGGGAAGAAGGGTGAAAGACAGGAGGATATGGTGACCTGTGCCCTTGGGTCCTGGAGGAGCAGCAGGTCACTGCACAGAGAGCCACAGAAAGGACACTTCAGGCAGTATCCAGTTGTCCCAGGCATGGTCACAAGTACAGCCCCAGACAGCAGGTCTGCATGACTGCCTGGGGGTCTCAGTCACCATAAGCCCTTCAATTCTTAACCAGGGAAGGTGCCAACCCCACAGGGGGTGTTTGGAACTGAGCAGTGCAGTTCTGTATTGCCACCTGCCTGAAGAGGACCGACTCAGAAAGAGGCCACGGATGCTAAACTCCTGCACAGTGCCAACCTGCTCCATCTAATTCAACAGCCCAGGAGCCCACTACCTTTCTAGTACCCTCACTCCATGCTGGGCAGAGCCTTGTCTCTGGGGAC
Organism: Geosciurus inauris; assembly: GCA_004024805.1. Lineage (NCBI taxonomy): Eukaryota > Metazoa > Chordata > Mammalia > Rodentia > Sciuridae > Geosciurus > Geosciurus inauris. The sequence continues at coordinate 38,481 of PVHX01005065.1, read as the reverse complement.
ACAGGCCACATCAGCAACAGGACACTGAGCAAAAGCAGCCTCCGGTGGAGCCCGCGTACCAGCAGCATCCTCAGGGTGCAGACACCCACAGACCCGAGGCCATCACACTCCAGCAGAATCAGGCTGTGCCAAACCCCAGCCACCAACCCCTCCCCATGCACATCTGCCTGGACCTGCGATGGCCTGGGCAGAGGAAGGATTGGCCTAGGACTCTTGAGGGAGCCCTAGGAGGGAAGAGAACGAGGGTCAGCCTTCAGGAGGGACATTCCTCCCCTGGGAAAGGAAGGCCTTTTCCCAGGGGAATCATCCCTACTCGCCATCTTTGAAGCTGACCCCCCAGTGCTGCGAGAGTTTCACAGGAAGCCCAGTCCCTCTGGGAAAGTGGGAAAGTCTTTGAAGTGTCTGCAGAGGCTGAAAGTCCTGTCAGACCCTCAGACAGGAGGGGTGGCTCCCCAGGTGGGGAGGGAGGGAGGAAAGAGACCTGGACAGTCCTTGTCAGCAGCCCAAGTGAACAAGGGGTCTGACCCTGACCAAAGCAGCCAGGCCGGCAGGATGGATCCTCCACCAGGGTGCCACTAAGGAAGCAGCTCTGGGGGTCCACCTGACACCTGCACTATCCAAGCAAAGAATGAGCAACCCCTTACCCCGACTGGGAAGAATCTATAATCCTTCTCTGGAATAAAACTGTGGCAGAAAAGATTAATTCAAGGCGACATGAATGAAACAGGGCAAGCACTTTCTATTTTGTAAAAACGCTTCCATCCTCGTAACTGGTGGTGAGACTCTTGATAGTGTGGGTGTTGCCCTTTTGAAGACAGGGAGAGTTTGGTAGATGGGTAAACCATGAGATGTCATGAGACCTAATGAAGCGACGCAGCCCCTGACAGATACAGGAGCAGACTCGAGCCTCCTGAGAGAAAGCCCAGCCAGGCGCCTTTCCATCCTGGGGACCACTTAGCAGCTGGCTCACTGGAAGGATGCTCTACAGGAGCGGTAGTCGGGAATCCTGTCTGGGCTTGGCTTCCTGTGTGGTCAGGTGGCTCATCCTCCCTAAGGACTGGACCACAGGTCCTTGAAGAGCCATGGGTAAGCACAGGCTTCAGCAACTCCCCTCTGGCCATGAACAACAAAACAAGCATCCCAGGTGGAGGGCAGCCTCCCTGTTCACCCTTCTCCTTCCTGCTCCTGCGGCTTTGGTCCACGTGACCTTTCTTGAAAATTTAAACTGGTCAACTTTATTCTTTAGAGCAGTTTTGAGTTCACACACACACCTGACGGGGTGGACACTACAGAGTCCCCCATTCTCACCCTGTGTTTCCCCTATTATAAACAGCTTGCCTTTGCGTGTAGATACATTTGGTCCAGTTGCCGAGCCGGTATTGATCCACGGTCATTAGCTAGAGCCCGTAGTTTACATTGGGGTGCACTCTTTGTGCTGATGCTCTATGGGTTTTGACAAACACACTGACTGACACGTATCCAGCATTAGAGCATCATAAAGAGGAGTTTCAATGCCAAAGATGCCCTGCACCATCTACTCATCACCCCGTCCTTGGCAATCCCGGTCTTTCCACAGATCCCACAGGCTGAGCCAGGTCCTTCCCCAAGCCCCACTGGGCCTGGCAGCATAATCTTAGGACAGTCTGCCTCCATCAGCCCAGATGTGTTGAGGTGCGAAGGACAGAACAGAACAAGGGGACCCTAAAGCCCACCCAAAATGGGAGGAGGACTCCCAGGAGGAGGGAGCTCTCAGATGTATCAGACTCATCCCTCTCTGTAGGTGACACAAGCTCTCACCTCCATAGTAGATGCTGACTGGGTCCGTCAAGTCCCCTGCACCAAGCAAGGAAGGAACGTTCTGGAAGGAGAAAATCCATCCCCCAACTGTCTTAAGCCAGCATCACTCAGGATGGAGCTCATGAGCCTGTGCATCCTAACAGCTGCCCTGGAGGACCTGGAAAAGCCTCCTGGCTGCCCTGCCCCCTTTACTCCCTCTCCAGGGAAAGCAGACAACATCCAGGACACTCCCCAACGTGGGCAGGATCAGCCCATCTCATCTGTCTCCCTCCCCTGGGGCCAGGACAAAAGTGTCACTCTGCGTGAGCTACCCTGGTCTCTCATTCATTATCACCCCTCTGTCCCTGTGGATGACTCCCAACCTTCCTGGCCTCATTCCTTCTTTCTTCTTTGGCTGGCATTATTTATCACTGCAAAATGAACAGAGGAACATACTTTGCACTCAGGACATCACCCGCCCCCAGGAGTTTGTCCAGAGTTTTGCAATACTTGGCCAGCCTGGGGGCCTTGACTCCTTAATTTCGGAGTGCTTGGAAGGACTGGTGGGCAAAGAATTCCTACAGGATCAACTGAGGAAGGGGTATAGGGGCTGGAGAAGAAACACAGAAAACACAGCCTGCCCCCCAAAGAAGAAAAAGCCTTTAAACACCATCTGATGGCTCCTCTGCAGAGGGTTTCATGGAGCTGGGTTTAAAGTCTACATTTAACAATACCGCGCACCCCACGCCTGTGTATCTCCGTCTTAATGCATCTGAAGCAAAAACTACAAAGGTCTCTGATGTTTTTTTTTTTTTCCAACTTTTTTTTCCCCCATATGAACTTTTCTCAAGGCCCCCACTTTCCAGTGAACTGTCCTCCATCTCTGTTTCTTGCTGAAGCTGCAGATGTACATTGTGGTAGTGTGAAAAAAAGCTAATTAAACTGCAGCGGCTCTGCGGGAGGCAGGGAAGGCCCCGCGGAGCGCAGGGGATGATTGATTTGCACTGTCACACGGCTCTGCTGGGTGTCATAACTTAGTGACAAATCAAGGATTACAGTGGCCCAGACTAACTCTCTCCCTTTGTTGTTCGGCAGACATCAAAGCCGCCAGGCATATTAGTGTTTTTAATAAGTAGTTAAGTCAGGAGTAGCTTACAGTTTAGAATTACTTTTGGTGCCACTGAAGGTGTTGGGGGACTGGGGTAAGGGGGGGATAAAAACTAGCCAAAATTTATTAGTGAGATGAAAAAGAAAATATAATACACCAAAAGAAAACCAAAAGCAGCCCTGCCGCGGAACAAGTTCCTTGTAGGAGTTTTGGATATTTTGATTATTTGTCTTAAGCCACATGGCTGCTTACTGCAGAGAGACCCACCCTCTGGAAATTCAATTTTCCAGTTTGGGGGGAAGATTGCTCCCAAGGCTACAGTTCTAGGGGGTTTCATAAGCAAATGGCCTCGTTTTAATCAGTGCAGAAGGAGGCTGGGAGGGTCACAAGGGTGTGTTTGCCCATGAACATCTTGTTCCCCAACAAAGAGTGTCATAAAAAGACTAGGGCAAATCGCCTTATCTCCCAAGTGCACATCTTCCTGAAGACAGCTGCAGCTGGGTTTGTTTTCCCGAGGATATTTACCTTGAGCAACAGAACAGAGACCTGAAAATCAGAGCAAAGTGGGAATCTGAAATTCATTCCTACCTCTCAAGCCATTATCACAGCTGCCCAGCTAATGATTTCCCCCATGGATGGGGACAAGTTCCTTTTGGAGGATGCTATCTAGGCCAGGGCCATGATGAGCTGCTGGGACAGTCACCAAACTCTGTGATGTACCGGTGTCTCGTTGTGTCCCTCCTGGGACAGCCCCCGAGACACAGGGAATTGCTCCAATCATCACATGCAGGCTCATCCAATGGGGGCACCCAGCCCACGTGGCATGGGAGAGGCCCAAAGACGTGGCACCACTGGAATTCTGGATAAGTCTGTTGACCTCTCTGGGCTTTGGTTTATTCATTCCGTGTAATTGGAGATGACCCTTCCTTCTCACTCACTAGGTTATGAACATCTAATAAAACCAATGCTGGAGGAAGTATTTTGCAAATCCCCAGCATCAAGCAACTCACTCAGGAAATGGAAGCACAGAATGAAGCCATCTCCTCCCCCGACACACACACACAACACACACCATTGACACCAGTAAAGGAAGGCCGTTGTGGAAGCCCTGACAGACTTCAGTCTCCAAAAGCATTTTCAATGGAATTCATATTGGTCTATGTTGTGCATAAATCCACTCGGGGTAAACCATGGTCTCATTTTTCTTTCATGTATACACATGTATCTGTGTACTCCTGATTGCATCCTTAGGAGCAAAAACCAAATGAAATGAAATCACCATGGTAGATTCCATGTTTACTATTATGAATTAAAATAGTAGACCATGCTGTAGGTAAGACAGTGAGGGTGAGGAGGGGGCTTTCCACGCAGGAAGTCCCCAGAGGGCTACTCCTATAGCAATGGTGTTGGGGCTCTGAGGAGCTGATGGTCCCTCAAGCAATTTTGTGCTGACTGAGGAACCAGAGTATATATTCAACTTGGAGCCAGTGCCATCTTGACAATCAGGCCCAAGACCCTCTTATTAGTTGGTGTTATGGGCAGATCTTATGGCAAATCAGTATCTTGTCTCTCTTTTTAGACTACAGGCAACCTCCCTCTGTTTAGGAATTATCTCTGGCACATTGCAATTATACTCATCCCTTGGTATCCTGGGAGGCTTTGTTCTAAGATCTCCCACGGGTAACCAAATCTGAGGATGCTGGAGTCCCTTCTGTAAAATGGCACAACATATAACCTACATGCATCATCTTGCAAACTTTAAATCATCTCTAAGTTGCTTATAATACATAATACATGGTAAGTGCTATGTAAGTAGTTGCTATACTGTATCGTTTAGGGAAAGAATGATAAGAAAAAATCTGTACATGTTCTGTACAGACACCAGTTTTAAATATTTTCTATCTGTGGCTTATTGAGCCCACAGATGTGAAACTTATGGATATAGAACCCTCAAATATGGAGGTTGACTGTGTATGTATTACTGGTTATCTACTTGGGGTGTTCCACACTGCAAGAGGGAGGTGTCAGGAAGTTTAAAATGCATCCTGTACCAGCCCAATTGCTTCCTTTTATGTCGATTCTTATTCATGAAAACTGAGTTCTCAAAGTTACATTCAAAAGCCCAACAAATTCCTTTGTGAAGATTACAGAGGACACTCAGAGCACATCTAGATCTAGGTTCCCTTTCCCCCACTGTAGAGAACTTTGTTCAAATGAAATCTATTCCTGAATAAAACACTTCTTATCTAATAAAAGCTGAATCTGCTGGTGACACCCTGAACCAGCAACTCCACTCCTCTGGGGAAATCCCAGAGACAAGCAAACTGTAGCCTTTTAATATGAAGAATCACTACTTCTTTTATGCAAGAGGCGCTGGCTCCATCACTAGCACTAGGAAGGGAAGGAGTGAGGGAAAGAGGGAAATAGAGGAAGAAGGAAGGAGAACTTTGCTCCTGGGAGGAGTGGTGCCCCCCAGCTGGATGAGACTCTGAGTTAGTGTGGGGGGAGGGGGAGGTCACAAGGACTCCCCAGGGCTTAGAGTCCTTGACCAGCATGAGAGCACACTATTTAGATAGGTGGCTAGCAGGTACCAAGAGACTCTAACCAGAAACCTTACAATATGGGTTTATTTTCTTCTGTAGTCCTCTGAAGAAACCAAAGAAGATACAAATGATTCATGCTGAGGATATATTTTAAAAACAGCCTCTGGAAGATGGTGCAGGGCTACTGGAACTTGGGGTGCTCTCCTACACCTTCAGAATCTCCCACTTGGATATATTTGCTATTTGTGTTCAGCACCCTGTCCAGGAGCTCCTCAGATGGGAGGTGGGGATTTTGGAGTGTGTGGGGACAGGGGACCAGGAGACTTCTTTCTGCTACAGGCAAGGGGAGGGAGGGAACAAAGGGGACCCCAGATGGTGGACGGTCTGAGCCTGCCCCTTTGTTAACGTGTGACGGACAGTGCTTGCCTGGGTACACGAGGCACCTCTCCTCTCTTGTCGGATTCTATGAAGTTGGCCAAGGACCAAGAACTGTGCTGAGTGCGAATGCCCCTCTCCCACCAACGCCTCCTTCTACTCCAGTCCTCTGCATAGTACTTACTAATATCTCTCATTTTTATTATCTGTTCATGTGTTCATCTAGTGCTGGTGTCCCCCACCCTCGTGGTCCACAGATGTCCCCACCATCAGGATTTCAGCTTTGTTCCTTTTACATTTGAGTTCATCATAGTCGCATCCCTTGATGACCAGCTATCCAACACTTCCATCCCACACCATACCCTAGGACATGATGTATTTTCTTTTTATATTTTAGTCATCAAATAACATCAAACAGTAGCTACTTCAAGAGGGTCAATTAAAGAGCAAGGATTAAAAAGAGAGTTTTCATTTAAATGTAAGACCCGAAACAATAAAATTACTATAAGCAAAACACACACATACACACACACACACACACACACACACATATATGTAAAATACCTGAGGATATGGGCCTGGGCAAAGATTTTGTGGCTCTGACCCCAAAAGAACAGGCAACAAAAGCAATATTGACTAATGGGATCGTATCAAACTACAAAAGTTCTGTGCCACCAAGGAAATAATCAACAGAGTGAAGAAACAAAATATAAAATGGGAGGAAATATTTGCAAACTATTTGTCTAACAAGGGATTAATATCTAGGATATAAAAGGAACTCAATAGCAAAAAAAAAAATCCAATTTTTTTGAATGGGATAATGACCTGACATTTCTCAAAAGGACATATGCAAATGACCAATGAGCGTATGAAAAAATGCTCAACATCATGAATCATCCAGGAAATGCAAACCAAAACCACAATGAGAGAGCATCTCACTTCAATTAGAATGGCTATCATCAAAAACAAACCAATAAAAATGTTGGTAAAGATGCAGAGGAGGCATATGCTGTTGGTGAGAGTTTAAATTAACACAGCCATCACAGGAGATGCCTTCAAAAACTAGAAACAGAACTGCTGTTTGATGCAGCAGTCCCACCCCTGGGCATACACCCACATGAACTGAAATCAGCATATTGAACAGCCATCTGCCTGTGCATGTTCGTTACAGCACAATTTACAATAGGTGTCAATCAAGGTAGGTGTCCATCAGTGGATAGATGGATGAAGAAAATGTGGTATGCATACGTAGTGGCACACCATTCGGGCCTTTAAAAAAATGAAATTCTTCCATTTGCAGCAACATGGATAAACAGGAGCACATGACGTTTAGTAAAATGAGTCAGGCACAGAAATATAGATGCCGCATGTTCTCATTTATATGTGGAAGCTAAAAAGTTGATCTCATACAAGTAGAGAGTGGGGTAACAGTTACCAGAGCCTGGGAGAGGTGGAGGAAAGGGAGGATAGACAGAGGGCGGTCAATGGCACAGGGATGCAGTTTGGTGGGAGGAATAACTTCTAATGTTCCATAGCACAGATGATAACCATGGCTATCAACACTTAATTGAATATTTTAAAATAACAGTGGGTTTCAAATGATAAATGTCTGAGGTGGTAGAAATGTCAAATTGCTCTGATCCAATCATTATACATCACATACATGTATTAAAATGTCACATTATACTCCCATAAGTCTATATAATTGCCATCAAATAAAAATATAGTTAGAGAAATTAACTTTTCACTATATATTTTTGTGCTATTTGACTATTTCACCAAGCATGTATATTTCTTATACCAAAAGGCTGCTTCAATTAAAACTTCTCTCTCTCTTGCTCCCTTTCCCTCTCCCTCTCCTTCTCTCTCAATTAGCCAGAACGGGCTTTTCAAACTACCTCATTTAAAGCCCCTTGGACTTGGTAAGTTATGTCTCCAGGGTATCCAAGTCTTGCCCATGTGTCTGGAATTTAGACAATATATGTGGTTGTTTTCTTGGATTTTCTTTTAATCCCTATACCTTCCTTTTCCTTAGTCAGGAGAAATTTCCAGAAAGAATCTTGGAAAATGACCTGATCATCAGCCACCAAAAAATGGTGGTGTACCTGTTCCTCTGGGTACACATTTGCCAGAATACTGGGGTGAGCAGTGGCAGAGTCGACATAGGCTTCCTGTCTCTTTCTTGGTGACATCCCCTGCACCTAATCCCTCCAGCATGAGCCTTCCTGGGGTGCCATCACCCTCCCATCTTAACTGGGAAAAGCACCACTCTCACAGATGGATCCAGGTAGGGGGACTGTCCATCATTCATACCGGTTGGCTGAGTTCCTCTCTCAGCTAAATCAGGAAGCTCATAAAAGACCTTATCTCTGGGTAACCCATGCCCCCCCAGTTTCCACCCGCCTGGCGCCTGGGAAAGAACAACAAAGGGGTGTTGAGAACAATGACCGTCTGTGAAGCTGAGCCTGCACCAGCAGAGCCATGGGAACCCTGGATCTCAATCCCTCCCTTCCTTGGCCCAGGGCCTGAGGGGTCAGCCGTCCTCTTTGGTAGACAGGCGGTCCCCTGGCCCTTTACGCTCTCGGGCTGGTGTCTTCACCCATACCCTTTCTTAAGTGTTACAATTTTTCTAAAACCTCCTGATGGGTGGCTTAGGCTCCCTGTATTTCTTAGAATACTCTTGGTATCACAATTCTGGAATTACTATGCCATGTCATTTCTATTTCTATTTTCACCCACCAAGACCACTGCCTTTTAACCTACCTGAGCCTCACAGGTGCCTATAAATTCCAGTACGTTTGGTTATCTCTCCCATGAGAGATGGTCTTCCGAGACCGTTCAGGCAGATGTAGTGCCTCAGTAGGCCTCAGAACTAGTGCCAGCCCGGCTCCGGGGCCCTCTCCACTGCTGAGGAACTTCACAGTCTTTTCTTTCCCACTGATTCATTGCTATTTTACCACCAACCCAAGATGTACATAAAAAGTATTTTTATTTCTACTTTATGGAAAGAGAGACTAAGGGACAGACTTGTCTTGACTCTTAGCCTAAGGCTTTTTTGGTCCTGTTGTCATCTCAGAAACACTTGCCCAGACTATGGGTCCTATTCCATGTCACTATTCAGAGCATGCACTGTTGAAGTGGAAAAGGACCTCAGAGTAAGTTCATCTGTCCCAGGAAGAAACAAACCCCAGGGAAGGAATTGACTTCCCAGGGTTATGTAGTTGGTAGCCAAGTTGAGTTGAGGTGGTTGGGTTGGTCTCCAGATGACCCTCCTTCTCTCCCCAGGCTCCCTGAGGCTGGGAATCCTTTCTCCCTGAGTCCTCTCCTCCCCTTCCTTTTTGCTGGTGGTCTGGCTGGCCAGCAGTCCTCTCTCTCCTGCCCACAAATCCTGCTGCATGGTCCTACTAGTTGCTAGCACCTCTGAAGCAGGCCAGAGCCGGGACAGGCTGGAGAACCTGTGTGGTCCAGGGGACAGAAAGGACAGATAAGAAAGCACGACAGCAGAGAACACCATGGACAACCCTATTTATGCTGATTATTTGGTTTAGTCCAGGAGAAGGAATAAGATGAGGAGAAAAAAATGTGTTGGCTCTGTAGGTAGCCATCGATTAGAGTTGATGAAGCAGAGGGCTGTCACCTGGGTTGATCGCCACACAATGCACACCTATGTCACAGCTATGCATACTGCCACAGCTACACCTACCACCAGACACATCATGTGCATTAGGACAGCTATCTGTGACCTGCCTGTAAAATTTTCCAATCAAGTTGTGTAGGTGACGTGACCAGAGCTTCAAGTCTAAAGAAACTTGAAAGGAGCCAGATTCAAAACAAAACTAAAACAAAAACTTGGGTCCTTGAGCTTCCCAGCATCTCCTTCCCCTTCTGGTTTCCAATATTAGGTCCCACCAGGACTGGTTTCTAATATTACGCCCCCCGCCCCCGGCCCCCAGGGCTGCTCAGGTAGCTGATTGGCCCTGGCCACTGTAAGTTTTGGAGAAGTTAGAGTGAGGGCCAAAGTGCTCGGTGACCTCTTTGGTTAGAGATTTGTGAGTCCTTTTAAGGCTGGGACACACTCTAGGGATGGAAGCACCCCTCAGTCAGGACAGGGGGGATGCTGAGCTGGGACCCTGGGAGGAAAGCTTTCAATCAGGAGGCTGCGGGTTTAGTGGATTTTCTTATTTCTCTCGGATGGTAAGGCAAAACTGATATCCCTAGTGTGTCCAGCAACTCCTCCCAAAAGCCACACAAGTTATTGTGCCCCCCGGGAAACACAGGCTTACTTTGCAAACAGCTTCAAGACTTATCCCGCAGCCTCTTCTTCTACCAGAAAGATGCCCCCACATTCTGTCCTAGGGAAATTTGAGAGCCACTACATGGACAGTGAAGTCTATTTCCCTGTAGAGGAAAAAAAAAATCTATGCATTAAAAAAAAATACACACACACATGCAAAAAACTAGATAGAAACACTCTAAATACTAATAGTGGTTATCTTTGGTTGTTGAGACAAAACCTGATTATTTTCCCATTGCATTTTTCAACGTCCAAGTGTGCTATACCGCACATATAGGACTTTCGTGCCATAGAATGTGAACTAAAAAAATTGAACAACATGACAGGACTTAAAAGCCAACTAATTTACACTGTCCCCCATATAATAGGCACAGATGGACTACCTCCACACAGGCAAGGCCGCAAGAGAGTCTTTCACCCACAAATGGCAGGTCCTGGCCCATCCCTGGTGTCTTCTGCAAGAAGCTCTATTCAGGGCTTCTCTGAAAATTTACCTCCTTAAATACTCAGGAAACTGAAGGAGGAAGATCACAAGTTTGAGACCAGCCTCAGCAACTTAAAGAACATCCAGTTGCCTCCTGTCCCCACAAGAGAGAAAAAGACAAATCCCATTATCCTCCAACTCAGCTGGATGATGAGAAAACCAACTGGTCCATGATTTGCTTTGGAGCTGAAACCAGTGCTTCAGTGTCTTTCTCTGACTCTCTTCTCTCCCTGACCAGGTAAAAATATCCTTGGACTGAAAATGAGTATCTCTGGAGGTACCTCAGCTGCGGTAGAGGGTTTTGACCTTGAATGTCCTGCACCAGCTCTGATCTTCACATCTTGAGCACATTAAAAGCATTAGCTACATTAAACATAGAATTACCAAAAGACTCATCAATTATTCTCCCAAGCTGGTACCCAAGAGAGTTGAAAATGAATGTCCACATAAAAACTTGCCTATAAAAATGTTATCAAGCCATTATTCATAACAGCCCAAGATGGAAACAACCTGAATTTCCATCAACTGATGAACAGATCAACCAAATGAGACGTAGCCATATAATAGAATATTACCCAGTCCCCGAAAGGAAAGAAACCCTGACACATTCTGCAACATGGCTGAGTCCTGGAGCCACTACACTCAGTGAAAGAAGGTAGTCACAGAATGCCACAAAATATATGACTATTCATACAAAATGCCCAGAACAGGGAAATATACAGAGACAGAAAATAAATTGGAGACCATGAGGGCTTGAGGCTGAGAGGAGTAAGAGGATGATAGCTCAAAGGTTCAGGGGGTTCTTTTTTTATCATTGATGAGCATATTTTTATTTTCTGCTTTATTTTTTTATTTTATCTTATTTTTGGGTACCCAGGGACGCTTAACCACTATTTTGACACAAGGTCTCACTAAGTTGCTGAGGCTGGCCTTGAACCTGCAATCCTCCTGCCTCCGCTTCCCAAACTGCTGGGATTACAGGTGTGCACCATCTCACCTGGCAATGAGCATGTTTTTAAATCAACTGTGGTGATGGTTTTACAACCCAGTGAATGTGCTAAAACCCATGACATTAAACTCTTCTAAAGGGTGAATTGTGTATTATGTAAATTATAACTCAATAGAGCTGTTTTCATAAACAAATCGGTAAACATCTCTCTCTCTCTCTCACACACACACACACACACACTCCCATACTTACCTGTGGGCTGCATGGCAGGGGCCGGGCTCTGAGCCCACTTCACTGGTGGCCTGGTTGGGTTCCCTCCTCCCTAAATGACCAACATAGGAAGAGAAAGATGAGACCCTCCAGATCACCTAGATGGAGTTTTGTGAGCAAGAGTTAGCAGTGTGGATATTGACCCCTGTGCTTTGGAACCTTTGAATCCTTGAACCAAACTGCAAACTGGGTACAGAAAGTCCATGCCAGGCAAGAAGTTGATCTCAAGATTCCCTATTTTCCACACAAGAACTGTTCTTGATGGTGGAATGAGACGGACATCATCGCCCTAGGTTCATGTATGACTGCACACATGGTGCAACTCTACGTCATGTACGAGCAGAGAAATGAAAAGTTGTGCTCCGTTTGTGTACAATGAATCAAAATGCATTCTGTTGTCATGTATGCCTTAGTAGAATAAGTAAATTTAAATAAAAAGAACTATTCTTGATACATGGAACTCGTTGGAGCTAACAATCCAATGAGCTTCAGCATCCTCTTCTGTAGAGTGAAAACTGGATCCCCAATCTTGGAAGTTATTTGCGAGAGTGAGGTGAAGAAATATATGTGGGAGTTTCTAAAACACTTCATGCATCAGAAATCTCAGGTCTTGACGTCACGACCATTCTTTTGCAGAGTATTTCAGACATTATGAACACACTCTCTTTGACCCTGGCTGGAAGGTATTGTTATCATCACCCTCTTAAAGATGAGAGGCCATGACTGTACAGAAAATCAAGGAGCTGTGGATTAGGGACTCCTCACCGAGTGCTCTTCCCATTTCCAGGGCTCTCAAGATCACATTGCATCTGAACCACTCAGGCACTTGTCAACCACAAAGAGGCTCGAGGTTGTCCATAGGTGCATAGAATCCAAATCTCCTGGGTGGGGCCCAGGCACCTGCATTTGTTTTGGTTTTGGTTTTGGTTTTGGTTCAGGGTATTGAACCCAGGGGGACTTTACCACTGAGCCACATCAACAGCCCTTTTGATTTTTTATTCTGAGACAAGTTCTTGCTAAGTTGCTTAGTACCTCGCTGAATTGGTGAGGCTGGCCTCAAACTTGAGATCCTCCTGCTCAGCCTCCTGAGTTGCTGGAATTATAGACACACGCCACTGCACCCTGCCAGGCACCTGGATTCTTAATGCCTCCCTGGGTGATCCACATGCACACCAGAGTTTGTGAATCTCTGCACTAAATCAAGATCTTGGCAAGACCGAACCTAAAGGAAAAAGAAGAAGTAACTAGAAAAACTAAAAGAAAGAACAAAGCTAAATACCACAATCTGCCTGTGTATTATAATCAGAGCCTATTATTACAGAGTGCAGAGTCCTAGTGTGTTTTGTATTAACTTATCTGAGCCTCAGATAAGGTGGGCGCTAAATCCATTGACAAGTGTCTTTATAAAAAGAGAAGCGAAAACATAGATGGAGGCAGAAGAACCTGTGTGAAGAGGGACTGGTATGAGCACCCCCAGGCCAGCAAGGCCGACCACTGCATGAAGCTGGAAGGGATGCGCAAGGGGCCAACCCTGCTGACACCTGGATTTTGGACTTGAGGCCTTCCGATCTGTCAGAGAATACCTTTGTGTTGCTTTAAGTCACCCAGGTAGCATCATCTGCTGCAGCAGGCCTTGGGAGCTACACTAGGCAAGAGAACATGGGTAAGAGATTCAGGGGTCACTGATGTCTAGGTCTGCCAAGTGTCCCTTTGGCCTTCTCGCAGATCACAATTGCTCTCTTCCTTTTAGAGACCTGCTCCCACCAACCTCCTGCACATGCTTCTGGTGGCCCATCCTAGACACAGGAAGAGGCTGTCCACCAAGCTGGCCAGTTAGAACCCCATCTTGCGGGCCACAGGGATTGGTCCAGACTAGCAATAGGTCCAGACCAAGGATTGGTCCAGACCAGGGATTGGCCCAATCAGAGTCCTTCCCTAGACTTTTGTATAGTTGAGTTTCTCTCTAGTCTGGACTGTTGAGTTGGTACACAGCTAAGGGGCATATGTTACATGCTATGTGGAGAAAGACCAGGTGCACCAGGCAGGAATGTGGCCAAGAAAGGCAAAAACTAAGTTTAAGAGTGGGGAAATCCCGACAGTCCTAAACTCCTGGATCCGGTTGACCCTGAATCTAGGTCCATCGTAGATGTGGTTTGTTCTGTGGAGCTCACTGTTTCTACCTGACCTAGCTGAAATTGGTGCTATGGTCTGGATCTGTTTATTCCCCAAAGGATCCCCAGAGTGGTGGTATTAAAATATGTTAGAAGCGTTAAGATGTGTTTAGGTTATTAGAAGCACTGCCCTTGGAAAGGATAAGGATTGGTCTCATGAGGCATCAGAACGGGTTGTTATAAAAGAGTGAGCTGGGGTCCTGAATCTCTGTAGCTTACTGTCTTGACATAGGTTGTCTCCCTCTCGTGTGCATTCCCACCATGACACCATCTAGCATGCTGTGACTCAGCCAAATAGGCCCCTCACCAGAGCTGAGCCAAAGCCAGCACTGTTCCTGAAGCTCCAGAACTGTGAGCCAAATAAGCCTCTTTTCTTTATAAAGTACTCAGTCTCTAGTGTTCTGTTACAGTAACCAGATAGACAAATATATCTGCGTGCTGGCCCTTACAGCCAAGAGAGTCTGGACTAACATGAGGGTCTTAAGGCAGCTGCTGTTTCACTCCAGGCAGAGCAGAGGTATCTGTAGCAAACTGTACTGCATCATTTGCATCTCCTCCACTTCCAAGACCATTTGAGATTACAATCGAGAGTTGGTGGTATCACGTGCAGAAGAAAATAAAGAAGAGACATGTCTTGAGAAAATCAGTCTCTTTTGTCCTCATAGCATCAGGCAGAATCACAGAAGGACTCCAGGGGGCTCATTTCCAAGCAGGAGAAAGTTTGTTCCTATTTGGTATTACATGGGGAAGAAAGAATAATAAACTAAACTATGTATAAAATTTAAAATATGTATTTATATATATTTATATGTATTTATTTTATATAAAAATAAAATATTCAGACAGGAAGCTAACTCAGGAGTGGACAGAGAGGACCACACAAAACCACCTCTTCATCTAAACACCGGTCCCAAGATCACAATGACCTATGAGCTTCTAGACATCTTCTCCCTTTTCAGGCCTCTTTGGGTTCCTCAGCCCATGTGTGGCTGATTTCCCTTGTTTGCAAAGCTCTTCATCGCACCGAAATTCAGCACGTGTCCTATTCATGGCATCTGGATTTGAGGAGGGGTGGGCTGCAGGGTCAGCAGGCCCTTTAATACGGGAAACCCGGGAGCGAGTGTGGCGTGCGAGAACATGGGCACACAGTGCGCTCTCCTGCCTATAAAGAACCACCTCTCGGCTCCGCCATGCAAGAGCACAGGAGAGACGCGGGCAGGACCTCTGGGAAAGGTCCTTCACATGTCCTTCGAGAAAGGAGCTTGTGCTCCAACGCCGCCCTTTGTAGCACCAGGCCTGTTGTGCAGCCAGTGGCCCTCGGAGGAGCTCCTTTGCCAGGTGGCTGTTCTCACATGGTGCCTGTTGTGTCTACACGTGGGACATAGGCCGGGGCACATGATCTTCTGACAGGTTCAACAGCAACAGGGCTCGTGGGGAAGCTGGATCTGCTGCTGCTCTTCATAGGAAGGAAAAACTAAATGAAAGACAGAAGGAGGGTGAGCCCTTGGCTGCCTGCAGGCTTAATGACCACATTTCCAACTGCATGTGTCACCTGCAGAGTTAATGGAGTTGTGCGTGGGCTTGGAAATGGGGGTCCTGCTCATCTGAGGTAGTTCACGGTGGGTACTAGGAAAACACAGAGGTGTCAGGGGTCATTCGCTTTTATAAGTCAGGCACTTTAAAAATAAGCCATGTGAGGAAAGGGAAGAAATGGTGGATACCAAAATGCCCATGATGCTCGCCTCAGCGTACGTCAACAGATCCATGATTGATATGACCTTCATTTCCAAACCAAAAATGGGGACAGGTGGTCTAACAGCACGAAATCAATGGCATAGAATGTTTTCAATTTTATCAGCTCCCAAATGGCAGGTGGGGGCAGATCTGGAGACAGTTTTGCATGTGAGTGGGAGGGCAGGGCGCATGGGCAGTACGGGGTTCTCCTGCATGGAGGCTGGAGGATGGTTCAACACCCTCCGATTCACCCAACAGACTCCAACGACAGAGTCATTCTGCTTTGGTGTCAACAGTCTCCCTGTTGAGAAGCCCTAAGAGTGAGTGGTACACCCGTCATAGCCGTCCCTGGCCACTGACACCCCAGGCCGTACATCCTCCTTCCCCAGAATAGGAGCACATTGCTCACTGAAGACCTTAACATGAAGACCGCCCCCACAAGCTGTCCTTGAGGAAAGGGTAAAGGCAGGTGTGTCCCTGTCATGGTTCATCCTCACCCCAGGGCTTTGGTTTGAATTTTCCCCCCACGGCCCAAATTCACATGTTGGAAGCATAGTCCTCAAGTCCATGTGTTGATGGTATTTGGAGGCGAGACCTTTGGGAGGTAATTAGCATTAGAGGGCAAGGACCTCTGGTGCAGTTGGTGGCTTTAATAAAAGAGGAGAGCAGGGCTAGAACGCACCCACCCTCTTGCCATGTGATGCTTTCTGCCACAAGATGACACAGCAGAAAGGCCCTCCCCAGAGGCCAGTGTCGTGCTCTTGGACTTCTCAACCTCCAGAACTGTAGAGAATACATTTCTCTCCATTACCAGTTACCCACAGAGCAGCAGAAAACAGACTAAGACACTTGGCTACATCTTATTGAACCAAAGGTGGGCAATTGACCCAAGCCAGCTCACTAACATTGTTTTTCCAACCATTTAAAGTCACATGGGAGTCATTCTATAGTCAGGAAAGGATAGGATATGCTGCAATAATAAAGAACCCTAAAATCTTCATGGATTTAAAGAAAGTTTAGCCTTGCACACCTGCCCATTCCTGGTATTACATGCCATTTCAGGTTGTCAGGGGTGGGGTGGGGACAGAAGAGTTTCTCTGTGCCACATCATCACTCAGAACCCAGGCTGACAAAGGCTCAGTCATCTCTTGATGCTGTCGTCCTTATGTGAGATTTCAGGGTCCAGCCTAGCAGGGGAAGGAAGCACAGAAAGGACTCACACTTGCCTCTAAATGCAGAAAGTGAAACGGGTTCCCTTCCTCTCATGGGGACAGGTGGTCTAACAGCACAAAATCAATGGCATAGAATGTTTTCAATTTTATCCGCTCCAAAATGGCAGGTGGGGGCAGATCTGGAGACAGTTTTGCATGTGAGTGGGCCCACAGCCAGAACTAGTCACTGCCCTTACCTGTCCACAATAGCTTAGGGATGTGTAGTCTTCTCAAGAGCCTAGAAGAGAGAAGAATTGGAGAACCTGGGCTCAAATGGACACTAGAAGGAACCAGAGCTGAAGCTAAGGCAATAACAGAGCAGGCTGGTCAGTAAGGAGAAAGTGGAGCAGGTGTGCAGAAAGAAGCAGAGAGCAAGTGGCTCCTGAGGGACATAAGCAGGTACCTCTGTCCTGGGCAGCTCCCTGCTCCCCAGTGGCTCCCTGTCCTCTGCTTGCATGAGAACCCTTGATCAAAACTCCAAGGCCCCGCTCGGAGCCATTGTGAGTTGATTTTTGTTTCTTGCTACAAATAGCTTTAACTCCTGCCTGCCGCTTGTACTTCCATAATATGTGATTCTCTGTTGAGACTATTGGGTTGTGGAAGGAAGCTGGACTCTCAAAATAATGGAGCTGCCCCAAGGATGACAAATCTTCCAGGCTGAGCTTTGCAGAAGAGCCCAACTTTCCAGCAGCCCCGACCTAACACAGCCAACCCGTCCAGACAGGCAGTGGCCGCTGACACAACTTAGGAGGCTCAGAGAGATCGTCTCTGCATCCACTCCTACATCCCAGGGATGCTGGTGTGGGTTCTGTACTATTTTTGTACCCTGGAGCCCTTCACAGAATAATGCTTTTAAATGATAAATATTTTAAAAGCAGAAAATGAAATACATCAGATTACAAAGGAAACCAATCACGACGAAAAACATTACCAAAATATGTTTTCTGATTGAGACACACAGTACTGTGTGTACTTGTTCTTAGGCATTCAGAAACTCCAGTGGCAGGTTTATTACCTACTATAACTTCAGAGTAGTAGTTCTAAGTATAAATGACACCACAAGATGTTTGCAACTACTATAACAAATGATGAAAATATCTATTTGTATTGTCAGTCGCCAAGTCAATACAGAGAGAGCAGTAACGCTACTATAGTTTCTAGCCTGTGTTTAGAATTCAAGGATATGCCAAATTTCCATCAGAGGTTTGTGAAAAGAAAGATATATTTTATTGTTAAGTGAAAAACATAAATAGATACTCGTTCATGGAAATAAAAACATATTTTTTCCTAGACCCCGTAGAATTCCATAGACCACAGATTGAGGATATCGGGCCACAAGGTTCCAGACGGAACACAAGTAGGTTTTCTGAACAGGGAAACATCTGGAGAATAGGAAGTGGAAATATGTTATTATTCCAAGGCTAAGCAATGAGCAGTGACTAATACCCAAGGCACTATTAGTTTATCGGCTTGGTTCCTGCCACCCACTAGAGACCTGAGTGTACCGAGGAGGTAAGTTTGGAGAGGCAATTTGAAGTCTACAAAGGACACTGAGTCAGGAGACCTGACAGGCCATTGGGGTGGAACAGCCAGTCCCTACAGGGCTATCTCCAGGTCCTCAACAGAAGTGCTGCCTGAGCCAAGGGAGAAGTACCTGCCATGGGTTCAGGCCTGCCCGTTCAGGGCAACGTCCAACATGGTCATCAGAATTTAAGCTGAGGATTGAGGGAAGATGGAATGAGACTCAGGAGAACAAAATTTGCAGGACAGGGACTCAGGGCTGAAGTCACTTCTATACCTGCACTTTGAGGCCTGGACACTTTATGTGAAAGCAACGCAAAGCATGTATTTGACGAATTTCTGAACACATTATAACTGAAGGAGCCATCACCTGGGTTCTAGGCTTCATCTGACATCTCTTGTTTGTTGGGTCACCTAAGCCAAGCATTTAATCTCTATGAGCCTCGGTTTTTCTCATCTTAAAAAAAAAATGAGTAGGTTGGACCAGGTGATCTCATAGGCAAAGGTGTTTGCAATGTTAAGGTCAGCCACCGTTAATACTCTAGCAAATGACTCCAACGCCTGGCTGCACATGAAATATCCCGGGGAGTTTATTTAAAAATACTGATGCCCAGGAGCTACAGCTGCAGTTCTGATTTCATTAGTCAGATGTGGCTGCAGCATGCAGATTTGAAAAGCTTCTCAGCTGATTCTAATACGCCAAGGTTGAGAAGCAGGTCTCTCAGTTGATAGAGTTGACCCTTGTCACTTGGTAGAGTATTAACTGACTGGGTAGAGGACAAGGATCAGATACCTGAGACAGAAAAAAGGTGATCATGTTCAAAGGACCCAAGAATAGAAACAAGAGAACCACACTGATCCCTGGGAGGACCCAGGGAAGGCAGCAGATGTGTGGTAGGGAGTGACAGGGAATGAGGTCATTTAACCGGGGATGCAAGGACCAGTTCTGTCCTATTTGCTGAGCAAACTTGGGCTGATAACTTCCCCTCTCTGAACTTCATTTTTCTCATCTGTAAAATGAGCGCAGTATAGGAAAGAGGGAAACTAACCTGTGAATACTCTGTATGCGGCATGCCCTGCCCTAAATGCAATACAGACATTATCCAATTTAATTCTTAAATCGTATTTGACGAATGAGGACTGCTGTTGGAAAGGTTAATTAGCTTCCCTTTCTCTATCTCATTGAGTTACTACAGGGCTAGCCAGAGATCATGTGTCTTGGAATAGGGTTTCTAGCTTTTAGCAAATAAAAATAATAGATTCACAATTAAATTTGAGGTTTAGGTAAACAATGAATAATGTTTTTAGTGTGTCTCAAGTAGTTTGGTCTGACAACTGAAGTTTGAAACCATTTTGTCAACTTGAAGCCTTGGGTACAATTTCATTGGGTTACTTGGCTTGTTATTAGCAAGAAGTTTTTCTGTATTGAGGATATTAACCTTCTGACATGTGTCCTAAATATTTTTCCTATTTTTTGCTTTGTTGGTGGTGTTCGCTGTACAGAAGTTTTTAATTTTTAGGTTGCCACATGTTCCAATCTTTTTCTTTATGGCTTATGGCATTTTTGCCATGCCTAGAAGTTTCCATTCAAAGATTATACAACTATTCACCCAGGCTTTCTTCTAGTACTTTTATGGCTTTATTTTTTATATTTAGAACATCTGGAATTTATTGGGGGAAGGGGGGTGGATGATGGCATTTTTTTTCCCAAATGGCTAGCCAGTTGTCCCAACAGCATTCAATAAATCATCTTTTTCCTTGCTTGTTTGAAAATGCCCTTCATCGTACACTGGATTCTGAGATTCACGTAGCTACATTTCTGGAGACTCTAATCTGTTCCTCCTAGGACACTGGGTGACTGCCACCTTATAACCTGGTTCATTATCTGGGAAGGCTATTTCTCTCTCTCTCTTTTTTTTCTTCTCCTTAAGGATTTCCTGGTTTTTCTCTCCTCCATATTCTTGTAAAGAATTTTAGAATTATTTTTATCAAGCACCCAAAATACTTGAGATTTTTGTTAGTATTGGCTTGAGTTTTCAGACCAATTTAGGGAGAAAGGACGGGTAACAATATCATATCTGCCCATCCAAGGACAAAGGATCGCTCTCTACTCGGCCTCTTTCTGTTCTTACACAGGTTTTTCTTCATAGAAGTTTTGCCCGATTCTTCTATATTACTTGCATTGCATATGCCCTTGATATTCATGAAATTTTCTATTTCATGATAGTTTGCACAAATTTGAGGTGTTTTATTAAAGGGAAGAACATGAGAGTGTCAGAGAGGGAAAGAGAGATAAAGATCAACCTCCTAGTTTTCCCTGGGCCTGTCTTTGTAGGAAATTCCAGGGAAGATTCAGTTCATTATTAATGTATCCTCAAGGACACTGGTTTCAAGGCTGGAGAAACAGAAAACAAACAACAAACAAAATGGATAAAATTCTCCCACACCTTTCTAATTGAGTTTCTCAGGTCATGTGAGGCCTGGTGCTGGGGACCCTGGTACTGTCCTCAGGTGGCCTCCATCTTGGCCCCTGAAGGTCTAGAGGTGCCATTGGCTGTCAGGACAAGCCCCGCCCCTTCCTGCTGAGGCCTCCACTTCCTGTCTGAGGTACGGCACTCTTCAGAAATTCTGTTTTTCTTCTCTGGGTGTCTTTCACCTTCCTAAGCTCATCTGAAGGGAGTCTGGCATCTCCCTGACACACACGTTTGCTGAAAGATTTACATTTTCGATTTCCTCACCCATTTTCTGACTGCATACATAAAAGAGAATTGTAAATGTTTAGAAAAATCAAAGTTCTTCTTAGACACCTGCAGTTCCACCAAATAAGTCTTCTCTAATTCATGCCAAGGAAAGGCTAAAGAAAGGAGGTGGAATAACCCTGCCATTTCCTCACTGAGGCTTTCCAGACTTTATTTCCTCTCGCTCTTGGAGTTGCCTCAGGTTCTCAGGGCAAGTTGGAAGCTTGTCAGACTCAGCCCCCAACTTGGCTGGGACTGAGGTAGTGCACAGCCCACTCTGGAGGCAACCAGTGGAGATAAATGTGAGGGAAAGACCCTCAAAGACGTGGGCCCGGCCAGCACCAGGGGTAACACTGGCAAGCACTGGCTGTGCCCGCTAGACACTTCTTCCCCACCCCACGGCATAGGCCCTCTTGTAGATGCCTCTGCCACCATCGTCCTCTGTCAGTTCCCTTTCTTTTTTCTAACCTACAGGGCACCTGCAGCTCTGCAGAGGTCACTGGGGGCTGAGGGGGTTGCCAGCTCTCGACAATTAAAGAACATTTAAGTGTTAATTCACGCTCAGAAAAAGCATGAGCTGTATTGTCATGTCCAGTTTTTCAGATGGGCAAAAGCAGATGGTAAGAATCTCAGAGCCAGCTGTACATAAGCCACCGTGGGAGGTGAGTGCAATTAGTGGTGGCATTTGGGACCAGCCCTGGACTCCCGCTCTTGGCCCGTTGCAGGGGAAGCCGGCGAAAGGAAGTGTAGGCCTTCTAGGCTGTGCTGCTTATCTCTGGACCACTGGGGAGCAAAGCCAATTGTGCAACTCTCCACGATTCCTCAGCCACTGACTTGCAGATCGCCAGACTGCAAAGGGAGTTGGACTACACAGTGTCACATTCACAGCACCTCAAAAGTCCCACAGTGTTCCCACTCCCACACCTCCGACTTGCCCTTGGAAATGGAAAGATCCATCCCATACAACAGGTCCTTCTTTCTAATGCCCCACCAGGACCCTTTCAGAGAAATCGGAACTGTGATGGATTAACTTTTTCTGTATCTCCCACCCTAATGACAAGGGGATAGGCCACATTTTGATGGCCCCGGGGCTCCTATAAGCCATTATTTCTATTTTGCAACTTTCTATTTCAAGGGAAAACCCTATTTGGCCACCTTAATGTTCTAGGAAGAGATAGAAGAAAAGATCCTCTTCTCTAATTCTTTTTCCTGTGAAACAGGGTCCCCAGCATGATATACAAATATATATGTAGACCAGGCAAACCTTTCCAAAAACTGAATTCAAATCCTGACTCCACATACTCCAAGAGACTGCAGCATCTTCAGCTGTGGTCTTCATTGAACAGCATCAGGAGATATGGACCAAGAGCCTGGAGCTGTTTCAACTGTGTGCACTGTGTGACCATGTGGGGTGTGGTCATGTGTCACCTAGCAGGGATACATTTTGTGTAGCACATCGTTGAGCAGTTTTGTCACAGTGCAGACATCATCGTGCACTTAAACTAAGACGGCCATGACATCACTTGACAATATGATCTTATGGGACCACGTTGAATATGCAGTTCACTGTTGACCAAAACATTGTTACAGGGCAGACGAATGTTCCACAAGGTGTCTCATCAGGGTGGCACGTTTGGAGACACCAGAATCAAAGAGAAAAATGAATTCTGGACTGGGACCCAAATGTCACTCCTGAGAGTAACAGCATACTTCCTTCCTAGACCCTTTGCATACCATTCATGGAGCCCAATTGAGTGCTCGCTGCTTCTCCCTCAGTAAGGCCCATAATGATAAGAACGTCTGGAATGCCAAGGAAGGCGGGAGAGGAAACGACCTCGTGGCCCCTCTCAGCCTCCCAGCCTCGTAACTTTTCACTGCTTCACAGTTCATCTCTCTCTGTCCTCCTCCTCCCACCACATCGGATCACTCATGCAGGTTCTGTGGGAAACTTCATCTGGAGGATTCGGTTTCTTTGGGAACAGCCACTGGATGGGGATAATCTCCACCAAATGTCTCCACCAGTTGGGCATGTCACTACCCCCCTGAGCATCCCCTGCTCCTGGCTCAGGATGGAGTCATTTCAAGACTCGCCACAGCAGAGGCTCTTGGGGTGGGAGCCTGGTAGCCACCATGTGAGCCTCTGAAACCAAAATATCATCGAAACGCCCCAGTGGGTCCATTCCTTTTGGCCCCGAGTTCGCATATGGTCAGCACATTAGAGACAATCTGGTTCCAAAAACCAGATTGGGAACAGGGAGCAGGAGTGACCTCTGTCATTGACACACACCACTTTCCCCTAGATCTTTAGGCAACAGGGCTCTGTGCACCTCAGGTCCACTGCAGGTCTGACCATGTCACTGGTTTAAACCCAACATAACGCCCTTTCTAGAATGGTCCTCCTCTAGAGAAAAAGTAGCGGTCTTAATGAGTGATTGCTTCCAGACCCAACAAAGACAAGCTCATGTGTTTGAAATGCCTGCCATCCTTCTTCTCGGCACCACAACGCAGCCAACTTAATTTCGCACAACACTATTTGATAACAACCATGTGTGCGAGTGCGTTCCGTATTTCTGTATCTATACACTCAGGAAAGGACCTACTTGGTCAGTGTGAGATAATTTCACAAGGAAAATGGAACCAGATGTGATTCCTTTTCATTGGACTCTTCCAACTCAAGCCATCTGATCCCCAGGGTCGGTCTTCACCAGGGTTTCCGGTTACCTTGAAGAGGACGCTTTTACGTTTCCAGGCTTGGGGATGCAGTGAGAGAGATGTTTCCTCTTTTGGAAGAGAATGTGTCTGTCTGGTAGTGACTTACCTAGCCTTAATTAAACTATTCTTCCAACTTCCCTGAATGCACACGCTCTTTGAGCCTGGAACCCAAGATCAAATGGGGCTAAGGTGACTCATTTAAAACTCCAAAGGAAAGGAGTTGGGCAGGCTGACACCAGAGAAGGCAGACTTTTCTCTTTTCATCTTAGTTCCTCATTTTTTTTTAAAAAAAAATTTCATCCTACCTTGTGCTAGTAGACCTGCTGTGTACAGCAGTACAGTTTGAGCACTGGACAAAATGCTCAGCCAAGGGATCAGGTGGGGGCCAGAGCCCAGGCCATGCTGTACTTTTCAAGCCAGGTACAGCAGCACAGAACACACCTGCTTGGAAGAAGAAACACCTTTTTTTTTTTTTCACAACAAAGGAACTAACTGCTCATCAAGTTGGAAACCTAGAAGAAGTACATTTTTTTAAGAAGTTGTGTGTGCTAGTGGTACCTTGCATACTGGTGGTCGTGAGTGAGTTATACCATTGACAGAAACCAAATACTTTTGTGTCTTTCCACAATGTCAGAATTTATTGAACAACAATAAATTCCAAAGCTGTACCACTTTGAGTGGTTGAAATCCACCAAATATCTGTGGGTCATTTGATGGTCATCAGCCAGAAAAATCACAGGTTCTTGTATTCTAGTCTTATTTACTAATATCTATAACACTCAAGTCCCACATCACACCTTATACAAATATCTATCTCTATACACAGAAAGGCTAAGAAAGCTGTGAAGGTGGCCACAGAGGTTCTGGAGGCTGAATTGAGAGCACATATCAAATGCAAAGCATTGTAGCAGGTGGTCAGATAAATTTACAGACTAGCTGCAGACCTGTTCAGGACACAGAGCTGCCCACATGCAGGAACCTAGTCTAGGCCAGGTCCTGATGGACAGTGGTCTCAGGGTGTCCACTTGAGGTGTCAGATCAAGGTGTCCAGTTGGAGTGGGCACCTTGTGCATGGTCATCATGGGCAGGAGAAACTGTCCTGTGCTGAAGCCCAGGTGCAGAAGCAGAAGTTCATCTCTATGGGAATTTTCCCAGACAAGCTCGTGACAGGTGAGGGGGTCAGGGTGCAGCCACGTCCAGTCCTGGTGTGTCCTCTCTTTATGGACCTCAGGTGAAGAGTTTACTTGGGTCTGTGGTCTGGTGTTTGATAAGTTCATGGGCTTGGTCTTTCCAATATGGGGTTGATACATCCCTGCATCTGTGTGCTTCTGATTAATTTGATAAGTGCACAGGTGGTCATTGTTATTAGTATGATGAACTTATTTATCAGTTTGTGCCTTATGGTTGTGCCAAGCAGCTGGTGGTTGACAGTTATTCTACCTCAACACTGAAACTCAAAGTAGAGTAACTCACGGTAAATGATACCTCTATAAAAATAGAGTAACTCGGGGTTAGGCACAGCCTGAAAACTGCTCTTCTATTTATTGTGGAGTAACTCAGAGCAGGGCACTGCCTGCTGTCCCCACTGATGATAGCCTGAGAGACTAATAGGGAAAACACTGGAGGACACGTCATCGGCTCCAACCTGTGTATGTCAGGCTTTTTAATAAGCCACCTTGTGTATTGCACCCTGCCTTTGGGAGGACCCAAGGTAAGTCACCAGGAGTGGCTTAAAGCCAGAACTTGTGCCATGACTGTTCCTGTGGCAGACATGACTAATCAATCCTGGGCATCTCTCACCCTGAGCTCAAGTTGGCCTCACAACCCTTCTCTGCTCTGCTCAGGCACTACCAATGGAGCACCGCAGCAACAAAGAGAAGCTATCTGCCCTCTGCCCCAGCTAGCTATTGCCACAATTAGTCTGCATAGCGAGCCACCCCAAAACTCAGGGGTTGGAAACAAGAATCGTTTAACCAGCTCATCCATCTTTGGGGCAGCTGGGTTTGCCCATGGTCCAGCAGGGAGTGGCCTTTCACTTTGTTTTGGGCTCAGGTTTGCTCATGGTGCCCATTCTGGGGCCTGCTGAGAGGCCAACAATCAGCCAGAGGACATTCGTACTTCTCATGTCAAGAGTAGAGGCGGGGCGCACATGCCAGGGCACACCGTGCTTTTTTTTCCAGGACCAGGGACTCTGGCCCAGGGCCTTATGCCTGCTAGGCCAGGGCTCCAGCACTGAGCTGCTCCCCAGACCAGCACTTGTTTAGTCTGCTGATGTCGTTATCCACTAATGTCTCCTTGGCCAAAGCAAACAAGTGCCACTGAGCCTGAAGTCCAGGGATGAGAATTGTGTCCTCCATTCTAAGAGCAAGGCAAGGGTGGGGACCCATGACCATGCATTGGCACTGCCACACCACCCGTGCCAGAGGGGCAGAGACGGGGTCAGGTGTGTAGTGGGAAGACATGTAACCTCCCAATCAGGCGCATGGGGTGTGATCCCCCTCCCTGACTGGGTTCTTCAGTATCATCTCCCTTAGCCCACCAAACGGCAGGGAGGGGTGAAGCTCAGAGCTCCAGATGCAGGTAGAGTGGTTCCTTCTCTAGCCTGGCTGCTGGACCTGGTGATTAATGGCAATTCAGCTGCTTCTGAAACAAGAGTTGGCTCGAGGGAATGGAGACGCATCAGCAAGTGAGAAAGGACAGGTGGCTTCGAGCATGTGCTCTAGAAGAAAGGAAAGGATGCAGCAAGAGCAGAGGTAATGGCGTCTAGGGCAAAGGTGCCCAGACTGGGATTAAGCACAGATGTGAAAAACCCTGCTCATCCACACCAGGAGAGCTTTTCATTTTCACTCATCAAAAGCAAAGCATCCCTCCAGGCCCTTCCCTCTCCTGGCCATCACCAAAGCTCAAGTCAGAAAGTCACAGAGCTTGGGTCCTGCCCTCTGGGGAGGTCACGGTCTGAGATGGAAACACAGAAAGCAGCAGCTCTAGGGAATCAAAAAGAAACACAGAACCAACACAGTGTGGAGCAGGCAGCTGGCAAGGGGAGTTCCAGGTGGGCTTCCTGGAGGAACGGGCACTCAGAGTGCCTCATGGGAGAGAGTGCAGGCCACCAGAGCAATGGCCTGACTGAGCAGAGACCATTGAAGTAGAGATGAGGTGTCAGAGGAGGGAATTCACTGCTGGATAAGCTGTCAAGGGAGGAGAAAGGACGTCAGTCACCTGCAGCTCCGTTCATAATCAAGAGCTTTGTGCCAGTCAGACAGGGGAGGCTTAAAAGGGCTGTGGGAACCAGGCACCATGGTGTATAGCCTGTAATTCCAGGAACTCAGGAGGCGAGGCAGGAGGATGGCAAGTTTGAGGCCAACCTGGGCAACTTTGTAAGACTCTGTCTCAAAATAGAAAGGGCTGGAGATATGGCTTGGTGGTAGAGTGCCTCTCTCTGGCTTTAATCCCCAGCTCAGCAGAGAAACAAAGACAGAAGGCTGTAAGGTTTCCCTTGAAGAACAATTTTACCCCATTTATTTGTTTATCTATTTATCTACCGATCTATCTATTTATTTATTTATTTTTAAGCTTAAATGGCGAGTGGAAAAAGCAAACTGTAGTGGGAAGACATGTAACCTCCCAATCAGACATCTTAGCAAAAAGGGGCTTGCCGAGTCTTCATCCTCCCCTTTCACAAGGACACCAGACCCAATCTATGCGGCCCATCCTGCCTGCGTCCGATGGTGTGAATGGTACCCCTGTCAAGCTGAGCTCTGTACGTACTTCACACATCACCAGGAACATGCAAAACAAGGGCTAATATTCTCATCCCCCTTTTACAGACGAGGAAACCGAGGCCTCCTGAAGTTAAATATTTTGTCCACAGTCATGTGACTGGAGAGGCCAGGGCTGGGAGTTGAAGCCAGGCTGTCTGAATTTAGAACCTGCATCCTTACCCCCTCTAGGAGGTGCCACCTGCCTAAAGGACAGGGCAGACGTTGCCTGCAACTCTGGGATGTGTTTGTCAATCAAGATGCCAAAGAGGAGGCGATGAAGTGGTCGCCCATGCGGAGAATCCACATGGCCTCATCTTCTACAGCTGACCAGACCATGCATTTCCTAAAGTCTCCACAGCCCTTGAGAAAGCTCTTTCATCGCAGAGGTTCCAGGTTTTTCCCTCCAAAACCCTGGCCTGTTTTCTTTTGGAGAGAAGTAAAGTGTTAGCGGCAGCCAGGGGTGCCGAGAGAAGCGAATGCTCCCCTATCTGGCCAGGTTAGCCACGTCTGGTGTGCAAGCAGGTGAGGCATTGATTTTTCTCACTCCTCCAGAGAGCACTGCCACAGTTACATAGATAAAAGGGAAGGAAGAAAGACAAAATTGAATGGTCCAGGTTGAAAGGAAACTTTTGAAACAGGTTAGAAGACTCCAGTCGGGGGTTGGTTTCTAGTGTGAAATGCCCAGCGTTGTTTAGATGTGGTTGAGAGGGACGGGG
Source organism: Geosciurus inauris (assembly GCA_004024805.1). Classification (NCBI taxonomy): domain Eukaryota; kingdom Metazoa; phylum Chordata; class Mammalia; order Rodentia; family Sciuridae; genus Geosciurus; species Geosciurus inauris. The sequence continues at coordinate 10,118 of PVHX01005065.1, read as the reverse complement.
GAGGTTAGGTAATTACCATTCCTTCCAAAAGCTGAAAGGAAACCACTATCTCACGTCTTCCTTTTTGTTTCTTGCTGCCTGTCCTCACTGTTCTGCAAGACTGACTTGGATTTTCTCAAAAGCCTTTAGCTTCTATAATGTCAAGCTCAACACAACCCACATTCTAATTTCCACTGATGCTGAGGCTCTAGCCTTGCAAAAACTTTGTCTCAAAATCTTCTGAGAGTGCCTAACAATGCCAGGATGGGTGGGTGGCAGGGAAGCCACACTACCTGGATGGGTGGCAAAGTATCTCCTCCTCTGAGACACTGCAGAACATAGTTGGACTGTCTCCCTGTAGAGCCCAGTCAAGAGGTTATCAGTCTTTTAGGAGAGGTAATTCATGGCTGATAAAAAGAAAGTAGAAAGAAATAGTGAGATTGCAAAATAGGAAGGACCAATTCACATCTACAAACCCTCCTTGGGTATCTGTCATGTGCTGGGAAGGACAATGAAGAACCAAATCCATTTTAGTCATTTTTCACCTCAACTTCAAGAAACAATCTTAGCAAAAGAAAAAGAAAAAGAAAAGAAACAAATGAAAACACTGGGTTCCTTTTTTCAGGTCAAAGGAATAAAGGTTTGGTAAAGGGCTTAGGGAAGAAAAAGAGAATTCATTGTGCAGGATTTTGTAACTACTGATAGCATCTCCATGCACCACGAGACCTCTCTGCAAGAGACCTTCCAGGTCGCTGGAAGAGTCCAGATAAAAATCATTCCTGCATAGGAAACACAAAGCAGGTCAGAGTTAGCATTAGTCTTCCCAACACCCCAGAGAGGTGCATGTCATTATCCCCCTTCTGTAGACAAGGAAGCTGAATCGTTCAGGGGCGTGCTGATTGTGGTACTGTGGCGATTCGCACCCTCAAAGCACCTCTGCTGGGGGAGTAGACTTTGTGCTCACAGCCAAGCTTCCTCACATTCTTTGTGGATCCTGAATTCATTGATATTCTTCCAGCATCCTCTGGAGCTTGTGACATATGCAGAAGAGGGGGCGTAGGTATGTAGGAGGGGAAACACTCCCTTGGGTTAGAGAAGAGTTGGAGTCCCATGCCTAAAGCAGGGCCACGGACTGCTGACCATCAGCCTGTCGTCCTGATCCTTAGGATGCCCAGTGAGCACCCCTCCCCTGCTCCTACCATGAACTCCTCTCTCAGCGCCTGACATCAGTGGTGTTAAGTGTAGAAACCAGAGCAGCTCCCTCCTCCGGGCGGGTCTTAGACATAGATCCCTGAAACTGCTGCAAGGCCCAGAAAGTTCTTGCTGGCTTCGTCCTGCACCCCTGCAGAAACACCTTTTGTTTTTGAAGAAGTACAAAGACCATTCCACGAACCCTCCGACCTCTCAGAAGGTGTTTTTCAGAAAGTATCATCTTTGCACAAAATTTAATTTTTTTTCATGCTGGAGGAGAGAAATGCAAATAGGGTGGTCTTTGGGCAGTGGGCGTGGTATTCACAAAAACATTTTTATAAGAAGTCTGTAAGTAATGATATAGTCATTAAAGAGATCAAAATTGTCATAGTGCAAAGGAAAATGAATAGAGTACATTAACATAATTTTTCAGAATAATGAACATTTTTTCAATGAGTGTTATTTTCCCTCCACATCTGAACTCCTCAGATAATTTTGGTAAGGCCAGGGGGCATGTTATTGAAGAATAAACAAGGAGAAGCATGATAGTATGATTTAAAACATAGAATTTAGTCATTTTCAGTGTGATAACATGTATTATATTGTTCTTGCTCTCATCATTTTTCCTTGCCTTCTTCCTTACAGAAAAATTATTCATGGGCAAAATAAAAAGGAGCTAATGCTCTCAAAATCACAACTCACAATCACCACAAGAATTCCCAATTGCCACACTGTCACTGAGACCTCAGTTTTTGTAGTTTATGGCCAGCTCAGTACTTTCAGAAAGAGAGCCCCAAATGCACCCCGACTCCAGCTGGGACCAAGATGGTGAACTCTTGTGCTCCTTTCCATTACCACCATCATTGTTATGATTTGGATGTGAGGTGTCCCCCAAAAGCTCACGTGTGAGATAATGCAAGAAGGTACAGAGAAGAAATGTCTGGGCCACAAAAGCCTTAATCCAACCAGTGAATTAATCACTGGGATTAGCTAGGTGGTGGCTGGATGTGGGTGAGTGTGGCTGGAGGACGTGGGGGTTTGGGGGCATGACTTTGGGGTATATATTTGTATCTGGCAAGTGGTGTCTCTCTGCTCTCTGATCATCATGTGAGCTGCTTCCCTCTGCCACATTCTTCTGCCATATTGTTCGGTCTCACCTTAAGCCCCTAGGAATGGAGCCACAGAGACCTCTGAAACTGTAAGCCCCTTAATAAGCCTTTCCTCCTCTATAGTGGTTCTGGTCCGGTCTTTTAGTCGTAGCAGCAAAAAAGCTGACTAAAACAATCATCAACAACATTCAGCATCCGATTTATGATAAATAATAAAGTAACTTGGGACATTCTAATAGTTAGACCTACTGAGAATGCTTTCTCTGGACCAGTTACACTCTTAAGTATGGCCCCCAAATGGACATGGGTCCATAAACTGACTCAATGTGGTCATGACATCCTGTGATCATGCAGGACCAGTGGACTTGTCTCTGGACAATACATAGAGCATTCTGGATCTGTCCAGCTGCCACAGTAAGCCACGTTGGTGACGGCTACATCCTAGTTGAGTGTAGTAAAGCCACCTCTTGGTCTACAGCGGGCTAAAAATTAACACAACACACCGCAAAAATCAAAAGACAAAAATAACCAGAGAGAATGTGAGAGGACCTGCCCCCTTCCCAGCCCGAGTCAGTCTGGGACCTCTCAACATGTATCCTCTACAGGGTTGAGTACCTTGCTGCCAGACAGGCTTGAGTATGGAGGTTGAATTCCTAATCAGAGAGCCCCCTGAGTTGAACCTGCCCTTCCAAGCTGGGAGGGAAAGCATTTGGGAGAGAACTGGAGCTGGTGTTGAGGAGAAGGATGTGGGCGTTGTCCTGGAGATCTCCAGGGCAGTAAATGGAAATCTCTGATTCTGTAGTCGCATCTGGATCCCCCAATTCTCACTTGCAGAAATTCCAACACAAGACTCAAACCCTTCCCTTCACGACTCTCTTTTTAGGTGCAATATCTGATCCCAGGGAAGACTGAGTGTGCTCTTTTGTCATTGACCCAAGAGTACCTAGAAGAGGTGTGCTCGGCCAGGATGAGAACCACAGGTGCTTCTGATGACAGTGATATGGTGATGTTGTGCATGGCAGTTAGCTCTTCCCGACCCCCATTTAGTCGATGGATTTCCCTTATCATTTTCCAGGGTTAAGTGTGCAAAAGTGAATTTGTGTCCATGTAGTCATTCCAGGACCTGCCACAGAGGTTCTCCAGAAATGCTCTGGACACAGGGATCCCCACACCATTCTCCACATTGCCTGCCGCTCTCCCTTTTCCAATGCTGGCTATTCTAATAGCCAAGTCGGAATCAAACATCTGAGGGAAAAATGCTCTACATCACAATCCAAGAGCAACGCTTCTGTAATTAAGAAAAGATTTTTGTTCCTGAAACAGACAACACAATGCGTGTTAAATGTGTGAGGGAACAAACCAAACAAGCTGACCACTGGAAACATTTCATTTTCTAAAATGTGCAGATTTCTAAGAAAATGTTCCTGCTGTGAGTATCTTAAATTTTTGTATAGTGGTAATCGACAGTGATGTCCGAGTGGGAAGACCCAGCTGAAGAACCTTTCTTCGCCGGAATGTTCTGTTGCTTTCTTCGCCGGAATGTTCTGTTGCTTTCTTCTTCCCATTTTTTAGTAATCACAGAGGAGCAATTAAGCATCCCCTCAGCATTGAGTTTTAGGTAAAACTCAAGTATTGGGTTACAGGAATCAGTCTGGGTGTAGTTCTGCTTAGAAGTGGGGCTGGCCCAGAAGCAGTACCTCAGCATTCTTTAAACTTTGAACCAAGGCTCTTGGGTCAATGAAAAAAGAGCACACTCTGTCTTCCCTGGGATCAGATATTGCACCTAAAAAGAGAGTCGTAAAGGGAAGGGTTTGAGTCTATATCCCCGGTGCTGGGGATATAGCTCAGTTGGTAGAGTGCCTGCCTCGCATGCACAAAGCAACTTTGAACTTCGAGGATAACCAACTTAACTAAGGACAAGTCTACTACTGATGGATTCACAGGAGCTCAAGTAAAAATTCTTTTCCTAAATGGCCTTGAACTTGAGTTTTGCCCCAGCCCTTTCCCTAAGTCACTGACCAACAGGTATCCTCCTTCCTCCCCTTCATGTACCTCCCTCTCTCCCTCTTGCCTCTCTCACTGTGTTTTCTCTTCTCCTCCATCCTTCCCTCCCTTCTTTTCTTTCTTGTTTCTTCTTCTTTCCTTTCTTCTTTTCTTTTTTCCTTTCTCCCTCCCTCGCTCCTTCCCTCTTTTATTTTTCAATCTCACCTTCCTCTATCCATCTCCCCTCTTTCTCTCCCTATGTCTCTTTTTTTCACTCCTTCTCTCCTTACTTAAAAAGAAAGAAAAAAAATTCTAGGTGTGTGGGCAAAAAACTCTTTCCCCAAAATCTGTTCCATGCAGTACTTATTCATTAACTCCAAACTGTAAAAACAAAGAAAAACTAAAAGCTAATAATCGTTTCTTATTTTGAAGGCAATAAAACATTTTGATAGAACATAACTCAGTAAAATTAGTGAAAATGTTCAACTCGCCCCCCACTAGCTCTTCCCTTTGAAAAGTTGTTCCGTGTGAGTTTCTTGAAAATCTCAGAAGCATTAAATCCTCATTAATAGAAACCCAGGGTATTTATGGTGTCAAAATATGTTTCAGAAAAGCCAAAAGCAACCGTTACACAAGTTGCCTCATTATCAATAATCTAGCATTATGTCTTTTATGTGTCATTTCTTTACACAATATAGTATCATTGATGACTTTTAGCGAATACATCATGGCAAAGGATTACTCTCATCAGAGGCAGCCTTTGAAAAGGATATGCTAATTTCCAGGGAGCAAGAAAACATCAAAACAGTGCCAGCAAATAGCCAAGGGACTTTTATGTCTTAATATCCCTCAGAAGTGCTTTATCTCCTGGTGCAACGTGTATCGTAGTATAAACAGGAAATGGAACAGCCTCAGCATCAAAGAAGCACCAGGCCATGGCTGTAATTTCAGATCAGGTTTAATAAAGGTTATCTACAGTGGGCTAATCAAACAAAAGGGTGCATGTTTTAAAGAGCCATTTGATAATTTCCATTTAAGGTGCCCTATCAAAGAGATCCCAGCGATGTCTTAGGTCTCCTGCTGAATCCCAGCACCTCCTTCCCTTCCCTCGGGACTCTCATTGGTTGCAAGGCTGTTTGGATGTCCTAATTTTTAGGCGATCATGGTTTTGAGGTGTTCTAGCTGAAGGTGGCTTACTAAAGTACAGGCCTTGATCTGAGTATATGTGTATATTTATATATGTATATACACACGCAAACACAAAAACAATAAAAATGGAAGTGTATGCATGCTCAGAGAAGGGTACCTGGAAAGACCTAGATCTACAGCTAAAAAGCAAGTTATAAGCCATTTACCTGTCCCTAGAAAAAACCCTGTGTCTCCTGTGGTGTAAATGGAACTTGAGATAGCATCATGGCCGGAACTAGAGAACACTCTCCCCCCCCACAGAAAAACTTATCATTAAGTAGCCTTTTGAGGTTCTGATTTGGGCACCAAAAATTGCTTGACATTCTTGTATTGGCAAACAAATCCAATCTTCTCTCTGCTCCCTGCTCCTTTCTGAACATAAATGCCTCTGAGTGTCTATAGCCTGGAGCCAGATAGATAGAAGACAAATGCTTCAACATCAGGCTCCAGCGCTGGGAGAATCCTGCAAGGGCAAGCCCTGCCACAGCCCTGCCCCTGCCCCCCCAGCCCAGCCCCACTCTGCCCCACTGCCCCGCTGGGCCAGGGCTCCCCACATTTGCAAGTCAAACATCTCCATTCAGCTCCTCCCAGCTGATGACCATGGAGCCAGGGACAGATGGTGCTGGGACCTGTCAAGCAGCCTCCTCTCTCATTCTCCAGGGGAGGGACATCAAGAGGGGAAGGTCATCTGCCAGAAATCAGGGCCTAGCCCAGCTGGGATCCCAAGGAGTCAACGTGCTACCTCCTCCCTTGGAGGCATTTCCAACAAAATTCCAAGGCCAGCTTCTGGGTTTATTTTTTTCTTTGGAAGAGGGGAGGGGACGGCAGATGATGGAGGAGGACACCCACAGTTCTTGGTGGTCCCTCACGTTCCTGCTCTCCCCCTCCCTCCACAGACAGAAGCCTTCCTGCCATTCCCCAGGTGTCACTCCCAACCCCATTGCAGACCCCAGGGAGGGGGACCCTCTGGCACTCGGCCAGCAGCCCATCCATCTCAGCCTGCAGCCGGGTGGGCCTAGGGCTGGATATCCCCTCCCCCAGCTGTTGCCATGACAGGCTGCTGGGCCCTGGGGATCTAGGCGGCCCAGACACTGGTGGCCAGGGCAGGGAGGGTCAGAGCCGGGGCTGGGGCAGTGCCATATGCCAGGGCCCATCGCTCAGGGCTGAATCAGCCAGCAGTCGCCCATAAGACCCCTTCAGCTCATTGTGGAGGCAGCTGGGGGGCAGGGGCAGTTTATGCTTTGTAGAGAGATAGTCTGTCTTTTTGATCTCTTCTCAGGCCCTCGGCCCCCAACAGAGGCCTAACTATGCCCAGCCCAAGTGCACCACATGGCTACAGGCCAGGGCTACGTGACAGTCATGTCAATGGAGCCGGGGTCGCAGAGCCCAGTCGGCAGCCCGCATGCCCCGGCAAGTTTCTCCCAGCCCAGAACATAACCCCCGCGAGCAACCCGACCCGTCCGAATTCCAAACCTGCACTGTACTCGCCCCACCCTCACATTCTGTGTGTAGGAATCTGATAAAACAAAAAGATCACTTCCACAAACAATGCCCGGTCCAGTGCAGTACATCAAAGCACCAAGGACAGAGCCACCAACAGCCACCCCAAACCCCAGGAGCTTTATTCCTCATCTCAGCCCCAGGAGCAAGCAGAAGCGCTATAAACTGGGCTTGCAAGTCCTGGGATAACTTTCAGGACAAGTGTCAATTCCTTTGGGAAAAGTGGCCATGGGGAAGGGTTGGGGCAAAGGAGTCCACAGTGCTGATTTTAAAGCTGTGGTTCAGCTCCTCACGTCTTGCTCTCTTCTAACCTCAGCTGTAGCCAGCTGGGAGGTTGCCTGCTACCCGGGGCAGGTGTGAGCCGTGGGCTACCGCAACTGCCCACTGGCATTATTTCTTATTCCATTTGTTCATTCAGTGTTTTTGGAGGGCTTTCTTTTTAGCCAAGCACAGAGAGGCACTTACTAGAGTTCAGAGTCCCCATGAATAATATTCCCCAGTGGATCTCTCTACTCTCAGGTTCTTTGGGGGAGTCAAAGGGACCCCTGAGAACCTGGATAGACCTGAGATTCGCTCCAACTCTGCTATTAGCTGGGGGTTGGGGGGAGGGCCTTGATCTCCTCTCCTGAACCTCATACAGTGAGGCTGAAATTGTTGACCAATTATCATGGCAAATTTACTGAGTACTTGGCATGTGCCATGTGTGGTACTAGCCACGTGAGCTTTCTAACTTAAATGTTCTGAATTATATTGTGAGGCAGGTACTATCCTTATTTGTGTTTTATAGGTGAAAAAACTAAGGCACAGAGAAGTCAAGAAAGATGCCCAAGGTCACACAGACACCTAATGGTGTAGTTGAGATTTGAACCTCTACAATTATGCATGGATATGAAATTATAATGTCAAAGGGCAAATAAAAATATCTAAACCTGCACCATCTGAGCAGCTTGAAATTTTATTTCCAAGTTCAAATACATACTATTGTGGAAGGATCAGTGCTGATGAAACTGCTGTTGTCAAAGGTTTTCAGCAAGGAAATTATTTTTCCCAATAAAATCTTGCTTGAAACCTCAATGACTCAAATAAACAAATGTGCCACTTTAGTCAGAATTAATTTATTTTCTAAAGTCAAATTAGTAACATTTGCTAATTATCCATTGAGAACTGCAATTTTATTTTATTTTTTCTTTTTTTGGTACCAAGGATTGAACCCAGGGGCACTTAACCACTGAGCCACATCCTCGGCCCTTTTTAAAAATATTTTATTTAGAGACAGGGTCTCACCGAGTTGCTTAGGGTCTCACTGTTGCTGAGTCTGGCTTTGAACTTGCGATCCTCCTGCGTCAGCTCCCAAGCTGCTAGGATTACAGGCATAGTTTTATATATATTAATATATATGTAGTTAATTTTCAAACATTTGCATTGTGAAATATTACATATGCATAGAACACAGCTTAAATATAAATGTAGAGTTGAATGAATATAAATGTAGAGTGGAGAGAGCCACTGGGGAATATTATTCATGGAGGCTCTGAACTCTAGTAGGTGCTTGGCTGAAAAGAAAGCCCTCCAAGTGTCGAGTGAGTGGCCACTCATGTGACTATCAGCCTGGTTTAGACAGGGAACGTTGCACTGTTGCACCAATTGAGACCTGGTCACTCCTAGCAGTCCTGCCCTTTTCCAAGTTCACTCCCGCCCACCCCTTAGAGTTTATCACCATCATGATGTTAGGAGCCAGGTCATTGCCCATTGAGCCTGGCCCGTAAGAGTGAGGTTGCTTCAACTGAAAATCATGTTAAGTTCAGGTTATAGAGAAACTGCAGCTCATGGGTTAAGAATGGTTTCTACATTTTTAAATGGTTGGGGTGGAAACAAAAGAAGAACAATACTTTATGACACATGAAAATATACAAAATTCAAATTTAAGGGTCTGCAAAGAGTGCTTTATTAGAGCAAAGCCATAATCATTCTTTTATATGTTGTCTATATCTGCTTTTGTATTACAGGGACAGAGCAGAATAATCACAAGAGATTATATGTCCCATGAACTCCAAAAGACACCTTTTCCAGAAGTCTGTTACTGCTGGTCAACACATCCCAAACCAGCCTCAGCACCCGTTTTCATTTTGGTTACGCAATAACAAGCAACTTCTGATTTACCTGGACGAGAGGTTTGTTTTGTATGCAACTCACCTTGCCACCTCAGAACACACTTTAACGAAACTGAAGACTCAAAAAGAAGCAGCTTGAAATTTTATTTCCAAGTTCAAATACATGCAATGATCTAATCTTGGCTTGCATTCTTCATATTCACACATGTGAAAGAAGCAGCGTTCTTAGAATAAATGCAAAATAATCTATAATACAGTATTTTAGAGACTGAGCATTTATAATTTCACTTGTTGCACAACTAGCAATAAGAGACCACCAAGGACAGGCGCGAAGCAGGTGTGCCTGGATTCTGCTGAATTCTGAATGGAGCTGCACCCACTTCAGCTGTCACAGTGCACAACTTTAAACTGGATTAGAAAAAGACCACTTTGCTCTTCCTAATCAATTGACAAGAAGTTCAAATAGACTCCCAGAGATCACGGGCTAAGACATTGTTTTCTGATATGTTTCGATTTGGTAGACGACATCCATGAGGAGAACTGTTGGTTTTGACAACAGTTTTTTATTTATTTTATTATTTTTAGTTTGTTTTTTTCTTTTTCTTGTTTTTTATTTTTATTTAATTTAAAAGAATTTTTAAAAATTTGTTCTCATTAGTTATAGAAGGTGGTAGAACGCATTTTGACACATTGTACACAAATAGAGCACAACTTCTCATTCCTCTAGCTGTACATGGTGCAGTCACTCCAGTAGTGTAATCATACATGTATATAGGGTAATAATGTCTGTCTCATTCTACCATCCTTCCCATCTCCACAGCCCCACCCCTTTTCTCGCTCCCCTCTGCACAATCCACAGTTCCTTCATTCTTCCCTTGACTATGGATCGGCATCCACTTATCAGAGAAAATATTCAGCTTTTGGTTGTTTGAGACTGGCTTATGTCACTTAGCATAATATTCTCTAGTTCCATCCATTTACCTGCAAAAGTCATAATTTCATTCTTCTCTAAGGCTGAGTAATAGTCCATTGTGTATATATACCACATTTTCTTTAT
>PVHX01005064.1:14927-117163 GCA_004024805.1 Geosciurus inauris | reverse complement strand
AAAAAAAAAAAAAAAAAATTCTATCCTTATTCTGTATGTTGGGCATTTTCATTATAATGTGCCTTGGTGTAGATCTGTTGAAATTTTGTATGTTTGGTGTCCTGTAAGCCTCTTGTATTTGATTTTCCATTTCATTTTTTATATTTGGTAAATTTTCTGATATTATTTCATTGAAGAGATTGCGCATTCCTTTGGTTTGAAATTCTGCACCGCTTTCTATCCCAATAAATCTTAGATTTGGTCTTTTAATGATGTCCCATATTTCTTGTATGTTCTGTTCATGATTTTTTACCATCTTCACTGTATGGTGAAATTTATTTTCAAGATTGTATATCTTGTCTTCATTATCCGAGATTCTGTCTTCCAGGTGATCTAGTCTACTGGTGATGCTTTCTATTGAGTTTTTTATTTGGTTTATTGTTTCCTTCATTTCAAGTATCTCTGATTGGTTTTTTTTCACTATCTCTAGCTCTTTCTTAAAGTAATCTTTTGCTACTTGTAATTGCTCTCTTGTCTCTTTGTTAGAATGATCTATGGGTTTCCTTTATTTGCTCTCCTATTTCTTTGTTGGATTGATCAATTTTTGCCTGTAATTGTTCATTTGTGTCATTCTTTAGTTCACTGATCATTTTAATTATGTACATTCTGAATTCTTTCTCTGACATTTCAACACCTGTGCTATCAATGGATTCTGTTACAGTGATATCCAGATTTATTTGGTGGGGTACTTTCTTCCCTTGTTTTTTCATGTTGATTGTGTATCTTCCTTTCTTGAAATACCAATCTGAGGTATTGCGGCTTCTATCCTATAATCTTGTATTGACACTCCAGATTACCTGTGTCTCACCTTGGAGCTACTTCTGTTCCCCCAGTGTCCCCAGATGGGCACTACTGCCACTAAAGTTGGTGGTGGAGGTAGTGGATGTGCCTCTAGAGGGCAGTGGGAGTGGCCTTGGCTGGGCTCCTGAGGTGGCCCCTGAGGGCTGTTTGGCCCCTCTCTTGCAGTCCTGCTGGTGAACAGGAACTCTGAAGCGGAACTGGAGGCTGGCCCAGGTCTCACTTAGGCAGGGTCACAAGCAGGAGAGTCTGTGTGTGACCCTTATGGTGAGTATGAGCTCCCTTGGGGCTGGAAGCTAGCAGGCTCTGGTCTGTCTTCAACTGGGCACCCCTGGCATTCCCTAAGGGCATCTTTGGGCCTTCTGTCTCACCTGACCACAGGAGCTCTGGAGCAGAACTGAGGCTGGCCCAAGCCGCTCTTGGGCAGGCCTGCCTCCGCTGGGGTCTCTGGAGTGACTCTTACCCTGAATTTGGGCTCCCCAGTGGCTAGTGGCTAGCAGTCCCTGGTCTCCCATTGGCTGGACACCCATGGAGTTTCCTGAGGGCAGATCTGAGCCCTCTGCCTCACCATGATATTTTGCAGTACTTGATGTTTAAATTCTTAATCAGGAATCTAGCTTTGTTATTAACTAAAAGTTTAGCTTTATCAAATGTTGACAATATCCTTTCCTCTCAGTCTCTATTCTCAAGGTACCCTTAACCATTTAAAAGTTTGTAACAAAGGTTCAGATCATTTTTTAATATAAACTCTCATATTCAGTAAGTATTTGTTGAGTGCTTACAATGTACTAGGGTTTGGGGATTCCCAAATCAAAATGGATAAAATATCCTTGGAACTTATGTTCTAGTAGGTTAGACACACAATAAAAAATAAATGTAAAAATCACTAAAATTATTTCATTTGTTGCAAGATGCTAAGTGCCATGCAAAGAATAGATCAGGTTAAGAGAGAATGGAGTACAATATTGATAGTGGAGGCAATTGAATTTAAAATATGTCATGGGGCTGGGGGTGCAACTCAGTGGTAGAGCACTTGCCTAGCATTGTGGACACCCTGGGTTTGATCCCCAACCTCTACCCCAAAAAGACTACAATAGACCTAAGTCAGGCAAAAAAGTGAGATTTGAGCAAAGATTATTTTTTTCATTGGCAAATGTGTTAATCATACAGATATCTGGGGAGGGACTGTGGCAGGAAGAGAGAATAGCCAGTGTATGTTATTAAGACTGGAGAGCAGCTGGCTTGTTAAGGAAAATGAGGAAACCTATGATAGAGTGGTGGGGAGACTTAGAGGAGCATGCTAAGGTTTTGTTTTGTTTTGTTTTCAATATAGGGATTGAACCCAGGGCCACATACATGCTAGGCAAGCACTAACCTACATTCCCAGATCCTTTTTATTGAACACAGGGGTGCTTTACCACTGAGTTATATTCCAGTTCTTTCAATTTTCAAATTTGAGACAGAGTCTCACTCAGTTACTGCAACTGGCCTTGAACTTGCAGTCCTCCTACCTCAACCTTCCCAGTCCCGGGAGCCCAGCTCTCCCTCCGCTTTTTTTAAGGAAATTTTTATTTTGAGACAAAGTCTCACTAAGTTGCCTGGTCTCTGTTTTGAACTTTTGCTTTGAACCTCAGCCTGTCTAGTAGCTGGGATTACAGATGTTACCACCACACCCAGCCTAAGGACTTTTTATTCTGAATGAAATGGGGTACACCTAGAAGGATTTGACTTGTGCTTTAATAGATACCTCTGGATGCATATTTGAGAATTTGAGGGGGAGCATGCTGTAACTGAGAATGGAGTGGGAGCTATGGTTTGAGTCTTCCTTCTAAAACTCATTTTGAATTTTAATGGCTATTGTAACAGTATTTTTATTTTTAAAAATAAGAGAAAAAAGTGGTGCATGCCTGTAATCTCAGCACTTTGGGAGGCTGAGACAGGAGAATCCTGGGTTTGAAGCCAGCCTCAGCAAGGGTGAGGCACTAAGCAACTCAGTGAGACCCTGTCTCTACACAAAATAGGGTTGGGGATGTGGCTCAGTGGTTGAGTGCCCCTGAGTTCAATCTCCAGTACCAAAAAAAAAAAAATAAAAGAGAAGCTGGGCACAGTGGCTCAAGCCTGTAATCCCAGCACTTAGGGAGGCTGAGACAGGAGAATCGCGAGTTCAAAGCCAGCCTCAGCAATGGCGAGGTGCTAAGCAACTCAGTGAGACCCTGTCTCTACATAAAACACAAAATGGGGTTGGGGATGTGGCTCAGTGGTCGAGTACCCCTGAGTTCAATCCCCAGTCCCCCCCCCCCCAAAAATAGAGAGAGAGAGAGAGAGAAACCCATGGCCAGCACCAGTGGCTGCCAATGCAGATCCACCACAAGCTGGTCAGAGAGAGAGACTAAGAGAGTCCACACTTGGGGTAGCACTGAGAACATGTAATGAAGCAGAGAGGACAGTGATCAGAGATATTGTCCAGGTAATCCAGTGGGTGAGCTGCACTTTGCTTTCCTATGTGAGGGATGCTGCGCATCTCCCAGTGACCTGCAGAGATCAGGGTCAGCTGCCATCCTTTTCCTGGCTGGTGTGGGTCCAAACCCAAGTGCCCAGACCTGTGTAGTTTCAGCTGGGTCCAAAAACCTGACAGGGCAAAGGCCTGCCACATGACCCAGAGTGTGACAAGAAAATCAGGTGAAATTCTGGTGTGGGGTGTGTTGTACCCAGGGGAATTCTAGACACTTTGAGTCTTGCAGTTCACAGGACCTGCTGGGGATGACCCAGGACTTGATCAGGCAGCGGGGAGTGAATGTGCTCTTTGGAACTGAGCCCAGGTAGCTGAGATATGGGAGCCATGGTAGGTGTGTGTGGGAGTGGGAAGGCGAGTACTGGCTCCTCTGCCACTCTAGCAGAACCCAGGGGAGATTCAGGTGGTACAGATGCCCAGTGCAGACCAGAAGTGACTCGGCTTTGGAAGTGTGCTGATTTAAAAGCTTCACCAAACATCATTCCACAATGCACCCGCAGTCTAGCTAGACCAAAACACACCTCTAGGAGCTCTGCTTCTGGGAGTCCCTTTCACAGGACTCTACAGTGCCTCCTTGCTGTGAGTAGAGTAAACAACACCCTCCACTCTCACTTCATACTATTGAGAACAGGCAACAATGACAAGCCCCACAAAAAGAAGGAACTGACAGCCCCTGACTAATATTCTTGTGCACAGTACATACCCCAAGAAAAAATGGAAAGAAAGACAATTGGAAACTGACAGCCAACATATAATATTTTAGACAATTTTTCAAGTCGTTGCAATGGAAACAATCCCTTAATCTTCCATCAACAACCCATTTTTAAAAAAATTTTTGTGTGCTGAATGATCCATGAACATTTGAACATATACATATTTGTCCCAACTCATTTGCAGCATTTCTTGAAGGTAGTAAGGTAGTTATTTTCTTGACTCTGTCTTTTGAGGACTAGGGTTTTTGATTAGTAAAACTTGTGAAGGGAAGTACTGTCAGCTGGAGTTTAGTCTGCAAAGACCAGATCTATGAACTCCCATGGTGGGGCTACTGCAGAGTTTTATGAGGGGAGTTCAGACAGCTGGGGCTTAGGTCTGTTCAGGCTTTACGGGCTTTGCTGGGTGGTGTCTTCTCTGGAGAGATTAGATCAACAAACCCTTAGGGCCTGGCAGTTGCAGATCTCTGCTGGGAGTCTGGATCTCAGGAGCCTCCCAAGGACTTTCTCCTGGGGCGGGGGCACCAATCTTTCATCCTTTCTATTGCCTTCTCAGGCTTAGTCTCTGAGTGTGGTCACACCTGCCTGTTCAGATTCCTGACCTGCTTCAGCTGATTATATGAGAACTCAGACTCAAAGGAGAAGCAAGTTGGGCTCCCCTTCACTTTTCTGACATGAGTCCCTCTGGGCAAAATATTCTCTGTGTCTGTTTCACTCCTGGTCTGCTAGGTACACCCTATGCCACATTGTAGGTTCTTGCCAAGACAGTGTAGCAGTGCTTGCTCTGATCTCCTGGCACCACAGCAGCAGCTACAGCATGACTAGCTCAAGATGGCTCCTGCCTCAACTCCCCTCAGCCAGGTGGGAAACATGGGGCATTTTTTAAGCACCTTATTCTATCTGCTAGGAATTTTCATTATAATGTGTCTTAGTGTGGATCTGTTGTAGTTTTGTACATTTGGTGTCCTGTAAGCCTCTTGCATTTGATTTTCCAATTCATTCTTCATGTTTGGGAAATTTTCTGATATTATTTCATTGAAGAGACTGTGCATTCTTTTGGTTTGTATGTCTGTGACTTCCTCTATCCTGATAATTCTTAGATTTGGTCTTTTCATGTTATCCCATAATTCTTGAACATTCTATTCATGGTTTCTTACCATCTTCATTGTGTGATCAACTTTATTTTCAACATTGTATATTTTGTCTTCATTACCTGATTCTGTTTTCCAAATGATCTAGTCTGTTGGTGATGCTATTGATTTTTTTTATTTGGTCTATTTTTTCCTTCATTTCAAAGATTTTTTTCAGAGTCTCTATTTCTTTCTTGAAGTAATCTTTTGCTCCCTGTATTTGCTCTCTTATCTCTTTGTTGGATTGATCAATTGTTGCCTATAATTGTTCTCTTATATTATTCTGTGCGTCACAGATCATTTTAATTATGTACATTCTGAACTCCTTCTCTGACATTTCATCTATTGTGCTGTCATTGGATTCTATCATTGTAGTATCTTGGTTTGTTTGGGCACTTTCTTGGTTTTTTCATGTTGTTCATGTGTCTTCCTGTCTAGCAGTGCTGATATGAGGCATTACAGTTTCTACCCTAAAATCTTGTATTGTCCCTGCAGGTTACCAATACCTCACCTCTGGTTTAACCAGGCCTGAAAGGACCTTGGTGATGGTCTTCCCGGTCCTGGCTATTGTCTCTAGAGGGAAGCAGGCTGGGACTGCCACGTGTTGGTAGATGGGGGGCCATAGCACTGTTGGTCTCCTCCTTCTCACATGTGCAATCAGTCCTCTCTGTTCACTTTTTGAAATTGTAAACTTTTTCTACCTTCCTATTGCATTTTCCTTTCCTTTAACTGTATTCTTATCATCTTTTAACACTAATTGGTTTATGTAATTCCTGCTTCCACCATTAAGGCTGTTGCAGTTATTACTGCTTTGGATGACATAGTTGACACTTGTTGTTTGCTTTAATGCCAGATATTGTTCATGGTTACTTATTGTTTTTGCTGCTGGCAATTGCTAAACCTACCATTTATTTGTGACAATTAACATTTTAAATGTGATAGTAGGAACTAGGTATTTAGTTTAATACTGTATATTGTTTGCATTGGTTGTTGCTATTATTTGTTTGCCCCTATTCTGTGAGGTGCTGGGAACCCACAGGGACACAAGTTCACAAGTAGAAACTCTCCTGCTAAACTAAAAACCAAAAAGTAGCACACCTTCTTCCACACACTATTTAATGACATTCAGTACTCAGCCATACTTTAATACAAAGACTAGAAGAGACAAAACCCCAAACTAAACCCAAGTAGAAATGGCTAGGGAATGAGTCCCCAGGTCCCACCTATGGACATTCCTACAATAAAAATCAAGAGAAATAACACAAAGGCTATAGACACTAACCTACAAGGGGATCTCAATCAAGATCACTCTATGACACTTTGGCAAGTGAAGATTGTGCCCTAAAAAAGCCCACACTAAGAGTGGAAGAGAAATCCATTCCAACAGATGCATAAAACCCAACACAGGAAGACAAGAAATATGAAAGAACAAGCTAACAGAGAACTCCTCAAGGTCATAATTCACCAGGAAATGATGCAAAAATATTGAAGTGGATGAAATATCAATTAAGGAATTCAAATGATTTATTATAAAAATTATCAATAAATTCAAGAGAACACAGAAAAACAACTGAATGTATTAAGGAATCAGTACAGAAAATGAATGAGAAATTTAACAAGGAGATAGAAATATTGAAAAGAATCAGACAGAAATCTCAGAAATAAAAGACACAAGCAATCAAGTAAAATGTTCAGTTGAAAGTCTAATAGAGTAGATCATGCTGAGGACAGAATCTCAGAGCTGGAATACAAAGTGGCCTTGAACATTCTCACAGCATTGGGGAAAAAAAAAGAATAAGAAAGAGAAAAGAAAGAAAGAAAGTAACTGTGATCAGAGTATACAAGAACTCTGGGATAACATGAAGAGGCCAAATTTAAGAAACATTGTAATAGAAAGCTGTGAGATGTGGGCTAATGAAATGGCAAAACCCTTCATGGAAATAATAACAGAAAAATTTTCCAAACCTTCAGAATGAGATGAACATCCAGATACAGGATACATTTAGAACCCCAAATAGACGAGATTAAAAAACAGTCTTTCCACAACACATTATAATTAAAATGCCTACTATAGAATTTTTTAAAGCCTGAAGAGAAGAGCATCAGGTCACTTTTAGAGGTAAGCCAATCAGAATAACTTCTGATTTCTTAGCACAAACTCTATAACTCAGGAGGGCTTACAACAATGTGTTTCAAGCCCTGAAAGAAAATAACTGTCAACCGAGACTGTTATATCCAGCAAAGGTATCATTTAAAATCAAGATGAAATAAAAACCTTCCAAGAAGCCAGGCATGATGACACACACCCACAATTCCAAGAAGCCAGGCATGATGACACTCAGCTTGGGAAGCTGAGGCAGGGAGGATCATAAGTTGAAAGTCAGCCTCAGGAACTTAGCAAGACCCTTGCTTAAAATAAAAAATAAAAAGGGATGGGGTTGTGGCTCAGTGGTTAAGTGCCCTCCTTCCCAAAAAGAATCCTTACAAGATAAGCAGAAACTAAAAGAATCCATGACTACTAAACTGGTACTACAGAACCTACTTAAAGAAATACTGTGTCTGAGACTGGAGTTGTGGCTCAGTGAAGATTGCTTGCCTAGCATGTGTGAGGCACTGGGTTCAACCCTCAGCACCACATAAAAATAAATTAAAAAATCAAGGTTTTGTATCCATCTACAACTAAAAAATTTTTTTAAAAATACTGCATATGAGAGAAATAAAAAACAAATCTTTGTACTCACAAATGAAAAATTCTCATTTGAAAAGTAGCTAAGCAAATAAGAAACAGGACCAAATTAAATGTGATAAATAAATCAAAGTGGCAGGAATTAATAAACCTCTCTATAATAACATTGAACGTAAATGATCTCAACTTTCCAATTAAAAGACATAGGCTGGTAGAATGGATTAAAAAACAAAATCCAACTGTACGTTATTTACAAGAGATGCACCTTACAGGCAAAGCTAGCCACAGGCTAAAAGCAAAAGGATAGAAATTGATATGGAGCCTGAAAACAAGCAGGACTTGCTACTCTTATATACAGCAAAGCAGATTTTCACACCAAAATTAACCAGAAGAGAATAATTTCATATTGGTAAAGGGAACAATTCAACAAGAAAATATAATGATAGTAAATATTTATGCCCCAAATATGGTTACAACTAATTACATTAAAAAAACACTACTCAAATTGAAACCTTAAATAGGGCTGAGGTTATGGCTCAGTGGCAGAGCGCTTGCCTTGCATATGTGAGGCACTGGGTTCGATCCTCAGCACCACATAAAAATAAATAAACAAAACAAAAACACTGTGTCCATGTATAACTAAAAAATATTAAAAAAAAAAAAAAGAAAGAAACCTTAAATAGATGCCAATACAATAATCCTGGGTGATTTCAACATACCTATCTCAACATTAAATAGGTCATCCAGATATAAACTTGGTAAAGGCTCTTTGGCCCAGAACAATATTATAAATCAAATGGACCTAACACACATCTATGGAATATTTCATCCAAAACAGCTAAATACACTTTCTTCTCAGTAGCTCATGGAATTTTTTCCAAAACAGACTATATTTTAGGTCACAAAGCAACTCCCAGCATATACAAAAAAGTAATATAATTTCTTGCATTTTATCATATCTTAATGAAATTAGAAATCAACATGACAAAACCAAAAGCCAACCTCATTGTAAATGGGGAAAACCTGAAAACATTTCCTTTAAAATCTGGGATAAGATGAGGATATCCACTCTTACCACTCCTATATAATATAGTGCTAGAAATTCTAGCCAGAGCAATTCGGCAAGAGATGGAAACAAAAAGGATAAAAATAGGGAAGGAAGAAAGTCAAATCATCACTGTTTACAGATGATATGATGCTATACCTCGAAGAGCCAACGAATTCCACCAAAAGACTGCTAGAGCTAATAAACAAATTTAGCAAAGTAGCAGGTTACCAAATTAACACAAAAATCAATAGCTTTCCTATATACCAACAACAAATTTGCTGAGAAATAAATCATGAAAGAAGTGGGACATTTAAGAGACGATAGAGGGCTGGGGATGCTAGGTGCTCCACTGAGTGCCTAGGATACGGTGCATGGGTGAGCGATCAGATTGGGGCAGAACGTGGACAGGCAAAGGCAGAATTTTTGGAGCCAGCTGTGGCATGTGGTTAGATATGGAGGATTATGGACGTCACCTGTTGATTTTTCTTTTTTCAGAAGAGTAGGAAGGAAGGTCATCAATTGGGACCAAGGTTTGGGAAGATGGTGGAGGTCTGAGAAAAAAGGTGAGAACTAGTGATCTAATAATATAGTGAGATCAGTCTGTGGTTATTGTGTTCAGCCACATGGGTGCAAATAAAGAAGACATTTGAGTAGAGCAGGTTTTGGTTTTGTCAAGTAAGACAAAGCTAGAGAAAGCAAGAGAGTGATTATAGTGATAGAACATGGAATTTAAGCTGGGTAAGGAAGAGAGGACAAGAGCTGAGTGATGAATTACTGAAACTTTTAGAAGCTATTTCCTTATCTGACAACCCTAGAATGTTATTGTAAGGCTTTTATGTGATCATAGATGTAGAGCATAAGCACAGAAGCAAGAACTGAATAGACACGTTTCTCAGATAAAGTTTCCCATCATAATCTCCTGGGGAAATTTTTGAAGCTACTAATTAATGCCCAGAGCCTAGAGAAATAAACAGAACCCAGAGAAATAAACAGAATTTCTGGGGGTAGCACCATGGCATCAGCTGGTTTAATTATTTGGCAGGTTAATCTAATGTGCAATCAGGACTGCAAACTTTTACATTACTTAGAAAATCTCTATCAATGTGAAGTATAAACTGAATGTCTCATATGGACCAGACAATATACTATTGCTCATGGAAGTCCCACAACTCTTCAAGGATGAGTTTGTGCCTGTCATCACAAAAAGTAAGTGTGAAGATACTCTTGACAGGTCTCAGAGTGTCTGAGAACTGACAAGATTTCCAGGTGATTCCTATGTACTTCAGTTTGAGAAGCCCGCAATTGTGTGCTTTCCACATTTCTACCTGGAAAAATGTGGACCCAAATAAGCCATATTGATGATTCAAGGGCAATGTTAAGGAATCCTTTAGGTGATGCCAATTGCTTTTAAGTGTCAATTAATAAATTGTCAATTCTCTATTGTTAAAAAAGGTAATAACTTTCTAAAAAGGATTCTCTCTGGAAACATTTTACTTATGAAATCATACTGAAAGTCTCTTAGAATTCCTTTTGCTTTAAATACAAAGGCAATAAAGTAACTGGGAGGTGTAGCTCAGTACTAACTTGAAGTGTACCATAAAATACTATTTGTATAGTGTTTTGTAGTCACATGGTAATTTCTTTTTTGTTTCTTGGAATGATCATAGGAGTTTATTACTGGGATTCAGGTAGGCTGTCCAAGGACATATGACCAATAGCAGCAATAAGATTTAAACAATTCCTTTGCCTTTTATTTGCCTGCTTGTCTCACTATATAAAGACCATGGAAGCCGGGCGCGGTGGCGCAAGCCTGTAATCCCAGCACTTTGGGAGGCTGAGACAGGAGAATCGCGAGTTCAAAGCCAGCCTCAGCAATGGCAAGGCGCTAAGCAACTCAGTGAGACCCTGTCTCTACATAAAACACAAAATAGGGCTGGGGATGTGGCTCAGTGGTTGAGTGCCCCTGAGTTCAATCTCCAGAACCACCCCCCCCAAAAAAGACCATGGAATGTAGGAGGCAAATACCATAAAGCGTGGGGGTAAAGCGTCACTTCCCAGGGTACAGAGCAGCACTATTTCTCAGTTCCTGGAGACAGACTTGGAATGAATACAGGGAGAAGCCATAGACTATACTTGAGAAATCTTGGCTGTATCACAAATTTTATTCTTGAAAGACCTATAGGTTGTTTTGTGGGGCTGTGGTGAGGAGATCATACTCTATTGGAGTAATTTTTTTCCTGACTAGAAAACCAAAATCATTGTGAGCTGAACATATATGATTCTAGCTGAAATAACACCATAAGTCTTTAGAATTGATTTAAGGATGTGTTTATTTACAAGATACAAATGTTTAATATTTAATAGGAATTAAAGTGCTTAATTTTACAGTATTTCAATTATCTGCCTTTATGATCAAATATACATATGTTACACAATATGTACACTATGCAAATATTTTACATTCATATAGCTAGAAAAGAAAAACTGTATACACTTTTTCACATTAGAGTCAATGGTAAAATTCTGATAACAGACCTTTTCAATCTTTGTCATTAAATCAAAAGAAAAATCCAGATAATATTTTCAAATATCAGTCAACTGACACTCACAAGATGAAATGCTAGTCTGGCTTTTAAAAAAGTTTTATATACAGACATGATTGTTTTGCTAATGAAGACTCCCCCAGTGATACATTCCAATATCCATATACTATGTAATATATAATGCAATTGTTATCCTAATGGTCCCCACGGATTATTGTTTTTTCCCAAACCTATACTTCACTCTATATATTTAGTATTCACTTATTAAAATATACTAAGAGGTTTCTTGATTTAATATTTCACTAAATCTACCACAATGAATTTTAGGAAAAGGGATGACCCTCATGTAACCCTCAGTGACTCCAACAAGTAAACTGTCTCGTAGAAGTCATGTGCTACTTCAGCGCAAAACAGAAAAGACTGCATTCTCACAGGTGCTCTGTCCAGAAAGTAAAAGACTATAAATTAATTTGGAGGGATGTTTTGCCTTAGCAAAAGTACAAAAAATATTCTAAGAGAATGAAACTAGTTTTAAAAAACCTAAAGGAAAACTAACAAGAAGATGCCACAGTCTATAATTTAGAGGCCAAGGTCAAAGCCTGGGTGTAATGCATCACATTAGCATGCAAGTACATAGATTTGTATTTTATGGTTTATATCCCTTCTGCAGCTTAAGTATTTTCCTCCTAACACACTTTGCTCTGATCTAGAGACTATCTACCTGTGTTCATTCTTATTTGTTTCAATTTCTCATCTTATTCATCTATACCATATCTGTAAAGAAAGCAAAGTTATCTTCCCATGACTAAACATGATTCAGGGGCATGTATAAGGATGAAGTATATATTTAAAATCCATGTAAACAACTTGTTAAAATATTTAAGCTATTAAAATTTCTTTCCTATGGAAAGAGAATTGAAAATCAACAAGTTTTACATATGTACATACAATAGAAATTCACAAAAAGGATTTTGTAAAGTAGACCTAGTGGTCTTTCTACTTAATCATATTCTCTAAATCTAGAGAAGCTATAGTAGACAGTAGTAGGAAAATAAAAAGTAGCTTGAATCTAATAAAACTGGGTAGGAAGGAAGAAGTAACATGATCCACTATAGATGTCAATACAGTCCTAAGAATAGGAACTGGCTAGCCACATAGTCCTTACATTAATACATTCTTGTAGATTAGAAAACTTACAAATGAAATCATTGATATTCTTGCCTTTGCAACTTTAGCTTATAAATACCATGTGCTTAATCTTAGACCCACTAACATGAACATTATGTGATGCAGGAAATTTTAATTCTCTTCTTATAGAGCACAATAGCAAAGATTCTTACAAAAAAAAAAAAGACCTTTGTTCCTTAAATGTGTTTATGTATTTGCTCCTGTTGGTGTCTATTCCTCAGAATATATCCAGTGCAGAAAGATCCGATTAGAGATATATCACTGACAGTATGCTTAAGAATAACTTAAGGCTTTGGATACAAACAAGATCTAACATTTGAAGCTTTGGATACAAACAAGATCTAACATTTGAAGCGGGGGAACCCACTTTGTCTCCACAGAGATAAGAAAAAGTAAAATAGAGTCATGAACTTCCACATGTATTTTGAGAGAAGGTTTTTAGAAGGCATCAAAGAATCTTCAACAACCCTGCAGTACCATGAAGTTTATAAATTTCTTTAACATTTATGACTAGAACAAGTGCTCTTTAAAAAAAATATATACAGGGTGCATTTAAAAGATGAGTTTCTATAAAAAATTTGGTAATTTTAAAAAATTGGGGTGGGTTGCCCAGTGAAGGTAACCTGTATGTTGAATTAATGGAAAACAAAATATAGCTTGATAAAATAGTACATATGTGCTTTACTTGTTTCACTCTCCATGCTCTTTGAGAAAGTATAAATGATTTTGATAGCCTTTGAATCCAAGGAATGATGCCCACCCCTCCCCACCATTTACCTCCCCAGTATTCAGCAATTAGAATTATACTATACAGGAAGTCAGTCCTCTATATGCTTGTGGCTAGGGGTCTTCATACTAAACTTTCAGTATAAAACCACACCTGGAGAGCTTATTGCTTACATATAAGATGGCATTACAGATGCCATTATTATGAAAGTGGCTGGCGCTTTTCATTATTGAGCTCCACTTAAAACCTCGATAAAAGTCTCACACTTATCAAATGGTACAACAAAAGTGAAATTTAAGTTTTAAAAAACTGGAATGTTTTCTAATGAATAGTAGTAGTTTTATCAGAGAAGTATTTTTTAAATTTAGAGGAAGGGGACTTAAAAAGATGACTTTGGAAAGCACCAAATTAGACAATGACCATTAAAACCCATGTGGAATGTTGATTTTAATAGGAAAGCTATTTTATTTATTTATTTATTTTTTAGGTTCCATTTCTCGTGACTGCTCAGGTATCTTAGAAAGGAAAAGACAGTTCTTACACCAATTGCTCTTTAACAACCTCTTCGAGGTCTTTTAGTTGAGCAGCTAAGAGTATTTACCTTTCTCCAAGGAAATGTGTGATTCTTTTTTTTTTTTTGGTACCTGGGATTGAACTCAGGGGCACTCAACCAGTGTGATTCTTTAAAGAGACACAAATGAGTGAGGCTGCTTTCCTGTGTCTCTTCATGCTCGGCTAAAGAAATGTAGGGTGAAAAGTGAAGATGGGAATAGTGTGTACAGCTTCTGAAAATTTGTTTTTTTTCTGTTATGTTTGATAACATGTATTTAAATGCAACTTTTGAGAAAAATAAATAAAAATTAAAATTAAAAAAAAAAAAAAAAAAAAAAAAAAAAAAAAAAAAAAAAAAAAAAAAAAAGAAAAGTGAAGATGGTGGCCAGAGAACCAGAAATCCTCTTCTAGTACTGATATTTCTCATTTAGAAAAGTAAAGATAATAAATGCTAGGAGCATGGTAATAATACTTTTTGTGAGTATTCTTTTATTTTATTTTATTTTAATTTTTTTTATTTTTGGTACTGGGGATTGAACTCAGGGGCACTCGACCACTGAGCCACATCCCCAGCCCTATTTTGTGTTTTATGTAGAGACAGGGTCTCACTGAGTTGCTTAGCACCTCGCCATTGCTGAGGCTGGCTTTGAACTCGCGATTCTCCTGTCTCAGCCTCCCTAAGTGCTGGGATTACAGGCTTGTGAGTATTCTTTTAATAACCCAAGTTAGATAACATTGAATGTGTTCATGTTACTTCTATTCCAAAAGGACTTAATGGTAGGGAAAATGGAGTTGTCTTTCTGCTCAAATAATTTTAAAAAATAATCTGACTCATAAATTGTCTAATTGCCATATTTATCTAATGATCTATGCACAAGTCATCTTTCTCTGATAATCATTTTATACTTTTATTGTTTCTCTTTTCTTAAGAAAACCAAAGTATTATCTATAGCTATAATTTTCTCAATAACCATCCTGGACCCGTTTGTTTGTTTCTTACACACATACCACAGCTGGCAGCTAGAAAAGAGAAGCAATGTACATTTTCTTTCAGTTTGGCCCTGAAAGAAATGGGGCATAAAAAATTATCTTTTTCTCTTTGTGGCTCTAAGTATTTGGTTTAATGTCAATGATCATGGCTGGTTTTCCTTTCATGGAGGAAGGGAACCTAATTATGTCAGCCATAATGGGTTTATTTGCTCTTTTGGAGTGGAGAAAAAAAAATCTTAAGAGATATTTCTTAAAACAAAAGGGCCTGAATAAATGGCAGTTTCAAACTGAGTAAATCTACATTTACTCATTGTCTACATTTAAGGTGCAAAGACTGAGGATAGTAAATTTCTAGCAAACTGGTATATAAAAAGTGATAATGTTTGGGTTATGATAGCGTAAAAGGAAATGAAAAATTGAACTTGAGAAAAGGATTAGATAAGCAACTCCATGTGAGATTTTAATCACCAGTATAATAAAATGAAGAGCAGCCTTCATGACGAGGGATTGTAATCTATAATTCCACAGAGGATAAAAGGGGAGAAAAATTCTCATATTCTTCAATCACGAGTACCTCCTGAAAACCCGCCATTAAAATATTGCTTTTCCAATACTGTTCTCCCCACCCCCTGCTCTTCTCTGGTGAGGTGGTAGTGCATAAACTTCCTTTACTACCTTTCAACCCCTTCCCCCAAACATAGGCTATCATTTGTGAATTTTGTTTCATACCTGACAATGGAATAGGCCCATATGGTTATCTATAAGGATATAGTCCTTATTCAACCATGCATAATAGTCACATAGAAAAAGGAAACAATGACAATAAATGCAATTTCCACATGTCCTAGTTTTCTGTAAGGTCAGGTGTCTTCTATAGTTCAAGTTTTGGTGAAGATTTTTGCACACGCTGATGTTAACTATTGCAACAATTACATTTTTGTAAAAGGCAAATTAACCCGTATGACTTTGACCATCCCAGTGACCAAAATACACTTTAATTTCAGAATAATCAAGACTGAAACATTAACTAAACCCTCATCTTATATTTAAATAGGTATTAATAGCACCTTCTAAGAGAGGCACTGTTTTAAATAGGCACAGAACAAAAACAAAAAAAACAAAACCAAAAAACTCTAAAAAATACTGTTGGAATTCACCAATTTGCCCCATGCCGCATACTGCTTTTTCTTATAAAAAATCAATACCCTTGGATGGCAATCAGTTAAACATAAATCACCAAAAACATTTAAGTTTAGAATACTGTTCAATTCCAAGATAAAACATGCTTTTTATTTTAAAAATAAATTAGAGATGAATGTGAACCTAAAGCTGAAGAGAAAAGCATGTATAGTATATATATATTTATGTTTAATACTATATACAGATAATTGCTATATACTTTAGATATTCTGAAGAGTATTTCTACAAAAACAAATATTATCTTTTAAGTCAAAAGGTTGAACACCAATAATTTGTCCTTTTTCTTTTGTTTTAAAAGAACATACATCATTTATCAGCTTGAGATTTATAAACTAAATAAGTTAATATAATACCCTAAACTGTCCCTGTATTTTTCACCATGGATCTATTTTGGCAACATGGAGGTATATCTTTCAAACTGTTAAGATCCTACATGTGAAAGAGAAGACATTGAAGGACTTCTTAAATGAAAGTGGCCCATTCTAACCTGGTAGTGATACAATCAACTGACACCATTTTCAAGACGAAAGCACATATTTTAGGTTCATAAAAACTCCATTTTTCACATTATTTCAAAACTTTACCGGGAGAATGGCTCTGCACATTAATTTTACTAAGAGTACACAAATGGGAAAATAGTCCCCAAAAGATGGCATAAGAGTCTGTTTTTCAATGTAAAGTGCTAAGAGATGAGGAAGGAGAGCTGGGAATGTCTGGAGCTTAATGTCTTGCTTGAGACCTCACGCTGCAGTTGATCCTGGAGTTCAACATTCTGATTTTTTCTTAGGTTCAGGATGATCATCCAAGGTAGCTAGGTGCTCATTTGGACCATCTGGTGTCTCACCTGTGACAGCTAAAAGAATGATCTTCAGCCACTTCTGTTTCAGTTCCTCGCTGTCTGCAGCAAAGCTGTGCACAGACTTGGACTGAGTCAGTTTGAAACTGTGTGGCAGGTCTGCACTCCTCGGCATGTCATCCACAAGGTAGCCCAGGAGTGGAATGGTAGCTTGGGCTCTGACATCCTAAGAAAAGAACATTGCACGAGTGAGAGATGTAGTAGCTTGTGTGTGGCCCTTGCTCCTACAAAACCTCTCTTACTGCCCCACCCAGATTCACTGTGAGTACTCCATGGGAAGAGGGGGTGGTTCTAGTACCTCTGGACATGAGGCCAATGGTTTTGGCTGAGTGAATGCATGAATGAGAACTGACACCCAAATCAGCTGGGACTCACTGATGCTATACCTTCTCTCTCTGAGGGAACTCATTCAGCTCTCTACTCAGTGGTACTAATGAGTTAACCCAGGGGTGTTTTACCACTGAGTTATATCCCCAACCCTTTTTATTTTTTATTTTGAGATAGGGTCTCTTTAAGTTGCTGAAGGCCTTGCTAAGTTAGTGAGGCAGGCCTCAAATTTGTGATCATCCAGTCTCAGCCTGATAGGCCACTGGGATTACAGGCGTACACCACCACGCCCAGCTCAACTTTTCTTGTTTCCTCTCATTAAAAAGGTGTGCTATCCCTTTTGCTTTTCCCTCTGCTTCCCTTTCTCCTCCTCATGTTCTTTCCTAACTCAATTCACCTTTTCTCAAACCCACTGAACAGGAATGAGCAAAGAAAGGGGTTAAATGATTCACAGGGTGAAGAAAATAGCAACTGTAAAATTTATCAGCTTAAACAACAAACTTAACTTTAGTTACTCATTAGTTTTCTTTTCTTTTTTGGTACTGGGGATTGAACTCGGGCACTCAACCACTAAGCAACATCCCCAGCCCTGTTCTGTATTATTATTCAGCCCTAAGCCTGAGTTGCTTAGGGCCTTGCCAAGTTCCTCCTGCCTCAGCCTCTTGAGTCGCAGGGATTACAGGTGTGCACCACTGTGCCCAGCCTATTTTTCAATTTTAATGAGACACAATGACAACCTGAACCCATTTGTTCTAGGGAGGAGCGATGGAAGGATTGAGTTCACTGTCCACATGCCTCCCTCTGTCCCAGGGGTATCTGTGCCTTCAAGCAGATGTAGTTTAGTTACCTGGGGGGCACCATACATATACAGCACAAGAGGGTCTTGCTTGGGGATCACGCACCAAGCTTTCTGCCAAGGTTTTGTTTTCTCCATGTATTGAAGAAAGCTGCACACCACACTGTTTCCAGATACTTCTGCAGATTCAATCTAGGGCAATTATGATGGACAGAAAGAATAAACAAAATAAAACAGATGTGATTCAACTTAAGGAAAATATTCAAAGTATAACGTATTCATATAAAATGTCTTCTGGGATTGTCCCAAAAAAGATTAGTTTGCAATTACATTTAAAACTCTATCACTAACATGGAAAAATACTTAGGTCAACTATAACTCTTACTAGAACTCAAATTTTAAAAAAAATTTTTTAGTTTTCTGTGGACATTTATTTAATTTATTTATTTATATGTGGTGCTGAGGATCAAACCCAGTGCCTTGCACATGCTAGGCAAGTGCTCTACTGCTGAGCCACATCTCCAGCCCACTCAAATTTAAATAAACATGTATTGACTGCTTTTTTAACGCAGTTTTCTCTGCTTGATACACGTGTTTCATTTAATTCTCACATCAACATTGAGAAGTTAGTACTTTCATTATTTCTGAAGCTCAGCATTTTTAAATAGCTTCCCCAAGAGCAAACATTTAGGAATTTATGTGCTAGAATTTTAGCCCACTACGAATCCAGACCACAAACTTTGAACCACAATACTCCAACAACACATGAATGAAACAGCAAAATGGCAAAAACTGACCAACTGTCCCAGGACCCAAGACAATTGAAAATGCTTCATTGTAACAAATTTTTGAAAAGCCATTTTAGAGTTTTCTGCTTTGCTTTTAATATATCAATCACTGGCAAAAAAAAGGCAATAAAGCCATTTAACTAAATTTTTATTTTACACTTCTATTTCTATCTCTGATACTTAGTGTGGTGCTACTCAGTTTTGTCATGGGATAAATGGATGTGAGAGATAAGAGCATGCATACATACACTTAAATGTATACCAGAGACTTACTTTGTATAGTGGTCAACAAACTCTGGTCAAAAGGATAGTGAGAAAGTATTTCATTCTTTGCAGGCCAAAAGGCCAAACCAGGGATATAACATAGATACTTATATGAAGAAGATAAACTTTCACAAATTTTCACTGACAAAATTTCAAATATTTAGTATGTAGGGTTTTGTTTGTTTTAATATGGGCCTTTTAATCAGAATGGAATTCTTGCGGGAAGATAACATTTTTTTCCTCCAAAGTGTTGACTTGCAAACTGTTTTGTTACCAGCTGATGCACAGAAAGTAAGAGTAAACATTAAGAAACTTTTAGAGCAATTTGAGTTTGTGATGATACCCAAGTGCATGCTTGTAACTTTTGTTGATCTGTGATGATTTGGATATATAATGGATGCTTCATCACAGATAGTTTAAGAAGAAGCACTGGTTGGCAAATGATAGCCTACAAGTTAACTCATTCTGCTTTTGAATGGCCTACAAGATAAGAATAGTTTTACGATCAACTTGATGATAAGAACACTAATTTTAGATTCCAATTAAATGAAATGTTATCTTCCCCCAGAAAATTACATTTTTCTTATTTGTAGACCCATATTACAAACCTACACATGAAATTTATAATATTTTTGAATTTTTAAATCCTAACAATGGCTCAGCAACAAAGAGGATAAACTTGCAAATACAATGAATTAAATGCACTGAATTTTGTCAATATAAATTGTGGAAATTTGTTTCTTTTTGTCTTAAAAACACCCATTTAATATTCTTGGTCTGGCCTCTTGGTCTGCAAAGAATAAAATATTTTCTCTGACCCTTTCATAGAGAAGATGATCACTGTTCTACAGCACAGAACATTCTAGCTGGCACAAAGTGTTAAGTCTTGGATGTGTGTTAAGTGCATGAATGCATATCTCCTCCTTATGGACTGCACAGTGTATTTAGTTAAATGAATTAACCAAATTAACGGTTTTCCCCCAGTATAAGGTTTTCTAGAAAACTAGCTAGAGATTTTTTATTTCATAGAGACACCCTGAAACTCATCATTAAACACATTATCTGATTCATTATACTGTGCCAGTTTCATCAGTGGCAGCTATTAAGTCTTGGGCTGAGGCTGTGTTTCTGGGGGTCAATGAAGAGTATTCTTCCATCTTTCTTGCCTGAGAAAGCTCCCTTTTGGTCTGACATACAAGTAACATCTATATCTAGCAGAATTCAGAATTATACTAGGAATTATACTTTTAGCATATAGGCCTGTATTTTAATTTCAAATGGAGAATGTGGAGTTTAAGATCCTTTTTCAGTTAACAGAAATGACCTTTGTACCTTTACCTGTAAAAGTCAATAAGCAGTTATTCAGGTATTTTTCTGAAAAAAATTTTTTGGTACCAGAAATTGAACCCAAGGTTGCTTACCCACTGAGCCACATCCCAGCCTTTAAAAAAAAATTTTATTTTTTTATGTTTTTAAATTAAATTAAATTTTTTTGTTTTATTTTGCTAAGTCCTTAGGGTCTTGTTAAGTTTCTGAGGTTGATCTGCAACACCTTCTGCTTCAGTTTCCTAAGTCACAAGGATTATAGGTGTGCACCGCCACACCACCAACACTTTAAAAATTCTTAAAAAACCAAATCTCTGATTTTTGGATACATAGAATTTTGATCTTATTTCCAGGCTTTCCTGAACTTACTGCCACAAAGGCCTTATTATATAAAGGCTTTTATCATATTATATTTTAAAAATATTTTTTTAGATGTTGATGGACCTTTATTTTATTCATTTATTTATATGTGATGCTGAGAATCAAACCCAGTGCCTCACATATGCTAGGCAAGTGCTCTACCACTGAGCCACAATTCCAGCCCCTATATTATCTTTGAATGTAAACCCATTTCACAGATACAAGCTCAGATACAAGCTCTATTGAACACAAATTCACTTGAGACACTTCAGTAATACAGTTATGAGATTACTGTCACTCTTTATTCAATGACTGTAATGAATTAGCTATTTATTTTAATACAGTAAGTTGAAAGAGTTGTTCAGGTAATAAAACAATAATTTAAATTTGAAAATTTTCAAGAAGTGGTTTTCAAAGCCTATGTGTCAAAATTGAAAGAAAAGCTTTCTTAAAAGAAGATTCTATAATTTGAACATTGGAAGACATGCAAACTAATATTCTAATATTTGGCTATAGCTACTATGACAAAATCAGTACATTTCATTCTCAAATGCATGTTGGTTAACACAGCCCCTCTTTCTGTACAACCAAGTAGGATCCCAAAAGTCAGCAAAAAGTAACAATTACTTCAATTGTTAAATACTAAGAGGAACAAGATATATTACTTCTAGTCCTCATGGTTAAGAGAATTCTATGTTCCTGGTATAAACACCTAAAAGATATGCAACATTTAACATTTCATACCTCTAAAATTCCTTTCCTTTTCTTCTCTTCACTGTCTGTGAATCCACTTATTATTTGATAACAATCTTTACAAACTTTGCTCAGTTTTCCACCATCATACTCAAGTTGAGCTTTGTAGTCAGAACACTTCCAGCAGACCACCTTAAATTTTAAAAAAGGATAATGAAGAGTGAATAACCATCTTTAGAGCACAAGAAGGTTTAAGCGATAATCAATTATAGGATTCTTACTGACTTTATTCTTATATATAGAATTCTTACTGGCTTTCAGGCCTTCACTCTTATACTTCCAAGCTAATAATAAATGAGAAAAAGTTAAAAGAGAATTTTTGTTAAACAATATCCACATAAACATAAGTATATATTGGAAGTATATATACTATATATTGAAGTATATATCGGAGGTGTTGTAACCTGTGATGGGCTTTGTTCATCCTTTTCTTCTTGACCTCCCAAAATAGGAGATCCCTGAAGCTTGGTCCAGATCTTTATTTTTATGTTCCTGGATAATTCATCGAAGTCTTCCCAGACTTAAACTCACGATGTTCCCTCTCCTGGGCTCTCTCCATACTGGACCCCTCCCCTCTCAACCTGTTCTTATAATCCTATCACAAGAAATGGCCAAGCCACCCAACCAGTCAAAGAAAGTAGGAAACATAGGAATCATTCCCACCATCCTCCTACCTCACTCCATAAATTCACCATATTAATTTCTGCTGATTTTACCTCCTACATATTTCTTCAATCTTGTCTTCCTTATAATCACTCAAGTCTAAACTATCAGCATACTAGTTTGGACTACTTTTATAGCCTCTTGACTAGTCCTCAAAGAATTCTTACTGGCTTTCAGGCTTTCACTCTTAATACTTCCAAGCTATTTTCCAGACAGCCAGATGCTCTCTTAAATATGCTAACCCGATACAGTCCTCTTCTATTTAAAATCCCCCAGTCTCTTCTTTGCTCTTTGTTAAAGAACAAATTGTTAAGCATGGACTATAAAGTCCTGTGTAAATGGCCCTCTTCCTCCCCTGGCTCTGACTTCCTCCAGCTCCTGAAGTGCATGTTCCCTTGCTCTCATCTCTGCTTCAGGGCGTTAATTTTGCTAATCCTTCAGATGCTGACTCAAATTTCACTTCCTCAAGGAAGATTCCAACTTCCAGAACAGAACCTGACTCCTGACTCCTGTCACTGTGCCACTAAGTTTCCTGCACTTTTATTTAGAGCATTGATTACAGTTTTTAATTATTTACGTGTGGGATTGTTTGTCTCCTTTACTAAGCTCTAAAACTCCAGGAGAGATTGTTCTTGAAGATTTTGTTCACCAGGCACACAATAAACATTACAGAATGCCAGTGAATGAATGACTATAATGCAAATAAATGCATGTTACTTCTTAGTGAATTGTATTCTAATTACTATAGGATAACTGTTTAAAATTTTTCTAGTTAAAAAAAAAACCTTTTTTTTGGGTACTGGGGATTGAACTCAGGTGTACTCAATCACTAAGCCACATCCCTAGCTCCTAGTCAAAATTTTAGACTAGGTTCATAGCATTTAAAATTCATAAAAAAAGACAGTTAGGGGTTGGAGGTATAGCTTAGTGGCAGAGTGTGTGCTTAGCAGGCACAAAGCCCTGGTTTCAGTGCCCACCCCCCTAAAAAAAAATCCCACTGTTTTCTTATAATGAAATTACTTTGGGGGGTGGACTTAGAATTAGACATGTCTGTATCTGTTAAATCAACTGTTTTATTTATTTTCAAATCATATAGTATTGGATAATCTACCAGCACACATTATTGTTTGTTAACCAAAGACAAGCATGTCAATGCCAGAAATCATTTCTGGTAAACTCAATAATAGACTTAAAAAGTCTTACTCTAAGATGTTTGTTTTTAATTTTGATTACAAAACTCTCACTAAGTCAAAAAAGTCTTAGAAAAAGAGGAAGAATAAATCTGCAATACAATGAGAATAAGCTAAAAGAATTATCAACAAAAATTGTTGCAATTAAACACACAACAAATAGATCATGATGCTGCAAGGCCTACTATTAAATTTACTACCCAGTGCCTCACACGACTCCAGCCCAAGTTTACTCATCCTTCTTAACAGAAAGGATCTAATCTTCAGCTTAGTTTCCCCCTAAATTGCTGCTACCTCTTTATAGCTTAATTTCACACTTTGTTTCTCTTCACTCTTTCCAATGAAGCTCAGCTCAATGGCTGATGAAACTATGCTCAAATTATGTTTATATGCAGTATCATTACTTTTCTATATAACATTGTAATTATTAACTTGTATCAAAAATATATTATAAGTAATTTAAACTTTCATAAATGACCAAGGAACACAAAATATGCCAGAAAATTTGTAAGTTTTATATAATTTTATGTAACAATTAAGATATATAGAAAGGCTGTGTAAAAAGTGATAAAATGAAATACATAGCCATGATTAAACATATTTTTGACTCTTGATTTTTATCAATATGGCAGAATAGATAGAAATGAAGAATCCTTTGCCATCATATAACTGGCTCCTAGACAGAACAAATATAACTTTAAGGCTTTACTTTATATTAAAGAGAACTCTCCAAAGTATAAAAACCAAAATCCAGTGAATAAACAAAAGAAAAGAAAAACAGTGAGCTGAAAGTAATGATGATGAATAAACAGAGCAAACTCAAAGTTTGTGTTTAGAGACAGTCCTTGGGGCCTGAAGGACAGGGACAGGTGAAACCGAGATTGTCATTTATACTAAACTTTAGAAAGGAGGATCATGAAGTATCAACCAAACATAAGCTCACGATCAGAATAGCAAACTATTACAGAAAATGAGCCACTAGTGACCTTAATGAACCAGAAATCTCACTTACGTGTCCACATGCTCGGCAGTGGTGCCTTCTCCTTGTCAGTGCATTGAAAGGTTCCTTGCATTTCATACACATTGTCACTTCATTATCTCGGATCCATCTTGGGGCTCTTTTCCCTAGCTCGGCAGTCTAAAAAAAAAGAAAGCAAGAAAAGAGAGAGAGAGATGTAATATGAATAGAAAAAACTGTACTTCCCCTTTTATTTTTTTAAAAGTATTTTAACATTGTATTAACCATGTTCTGAAACTCAAGACCCAAGAAAAGAAATCAAAGTTTCAAAGAAGTTTAAAGAGTGTCAAGAAGCACTCACTACTGAATGCATCTAAGAAGAAATGAGATTCTGTCTCAATAACCAGTTCTGGCATGGTGAAGGGAAAAGGTCATAAATGATTAGATAGATCTTCTGCAACTTTAAAGAGATAAAAGAGTTTAAAACTTAGAACTTAATTCAACTTACAGAAACCTCAGAGTGGATGTCATTATCCTTAGCAATTGCATTTCTGAAGGTTTCATGCCTTTGATGAAAGGCATCAATGGTCTCTTGAAGGGCCTAGAATATAAATGAAATTTATACACATTAAAGTATCACATGAAAACTAATGAATATACTTTATCAAACAAATATCTATTATAGGAATTATCTTAAAATTAAATAAATTTGTTCTGATGGCTATATATTTAGATAATAGAATGCCATGTACAAAATTGTGTATGCATAGGTTACCATAAAACAAAAATGAAAACAGAAATCAGGCTCACCTTGATCCATTCTTCTTTGTCTTGCTCAGAACTAAAACAAAACAAAATAAAATGAATGTGAAGAACATTAATTAATTATACCCGGCAAATAAAACTTTGCTTTAAAGTTGTTCCAACTTCCTGGAAAATTCAGGAATGTCCTGAAAGACATTACAATAAAAATAAATGATGTCTGGCAACTGAACAAATAAATTCTTCTGAGATATAGTATCAGACTACCTACTAATTTTGGTGCCCATATATTTTGTTTTTTTTTTTTAAATATTTATTTAGTTGTAGATGGACAGAATATTTTTATTTATTTATTCTTATGTGGTGCTGAGGATCGAACCCAGTGCCTCATGCAAGCAAGGCAAGCGCTCTACCACTGAGCTACAATCCCAGCCCGGTGCCCATATATTTTGATGGGGCGGTTAGGTTAAGCTGCCATACCATACTGCCCTGACATTGAATGAAACACCCTCAGCTCATGGTGTTTATCAAGCAGCCCTATACATCTAACATACTGAACAAAACAGCTAATCCTCCCATCTCCTAAAATACACAATGGCTATTAAAGGCTACTAGTCATAGCTCATCTCAGAAAAGATTACAATTATCCTTGCATCTAAAATATCTTCATCAGGCCCTGGGTAGCTACTTAATGTTTCCTTTGAAACAATTTTATTTTCCTATTCCTCGGAGGTTTCAGGCAATACTACACCAAATTCATTACATATAAAACCAGAACAGATAAGCATTTTCAAGGCCTGCAGGAAGGAAGTTTCACAGATTAATGGCCCAGGGGCTTTATAATTATCTTTATGGAAAAAATTTCCTCCACTGTAGTCAAGTTCTCTTCCCTTCATCCTGTTGAGTCAAGTTTTACTTCCTCTCCCCTATTAGTAGCTTATGTAGCTGATGACTATTTTCATATTATATTTGAAAAACCCCTTTCTTGGACTCTGAACGATGTCTAAATTTTGAAGAATATCAGAGTGCCTGTTCATTTATCATGTTTGGTAGGCTAGAGCCACGTGTGGGTTCCAACCTAAAGTCACCTACCTCATTCCAACAGGTATACAGTATGATTAAGACAGCTGGAGGTTTGTTCCTGTGACACCATCCAACTATCCATTATTTATTATCTTTTTTTTGATATTGGAGATTGAATACAGGGCCTTGCACATGCTAGGCAAGCACTGAACTACATCCCCATCCCTTTTTGAGACAGGCTCTCACTAGGTTGCTGAGGCTGACCTCAAACCTGCCAATACTTCTGCCTCAGTCTCCTGAGTCACTAAGATTACAGGTGTGCACCAACATCTGTGGCTCCAACATTTTTTACTGAGTATTATAATGTGCCAGGAATGTTGGTAGAATCTGTCAAATGGAAGATTCTGCTTATTGTCTGCCTAGGGGCTTACATCTGTCTCTCAAAAAAAGAAAAAAAAAAATATATATATATATATAAGCAAACTCCCTATTGCTTAGCGCTGCTGCCCTGGAAGCATAGCTATTTGTTAGCTATTTTCAATCTTTTACATGCAGATAAGAAAATGTAACAAGAATTTTATGCCTTTTTGTCTTAGTTTTTTACTCTTTGCAAGTTTTTCTACTCT
This sequence comes from Geosciurus inauris, assembly GCA_004024805.1. Taxonomy (NCBI): domain Eukaryota; kingdom Metazoa; phylum Chordata; class Mammalia; order Rodentia; family Sciuridae; genus Geosciurus; species Geosciurus inauris. The sequence continues at coordinate 90,348 of PVHX01005064.1, read as the reverse complement.
CTCATTTAATTTACTTATTACAATATTTTAAATTTCACTTACCAATAGAAAAGTATTGCACAAAAAATAGATAAAACATAATACTTGGGAGTGGGGGTGTAGCTAAGTGGCAGAGTACTTGCCTCGCACGTGTGAAACTTTGGATTTGATCCCCGGCACTGTCCCAAACAAAACAGAACCACCCTCAAAACCCCAGAATACATTTTATCTTTTTAAATGTGGAAGAGGAAACATACACGCAAGGGGTCAGTCCTGCAGTTGACGCATACCTTAGCCAGAAAAGAGGAACTCTTTTTTTTTTTCCCTGTTGGCTTCAGAAGCAAATTCTCTTTAAACATTTCCAAATATACACCTAATTTTTTAATTTTTATTTTTGTAGTACAGGGATTGAATCCAGGACCACTCTATCACTAAGCCATATCCCCAGTCCTTTTTTAGCTTTTATCTTGAGACAAGGTCTTGATAAGTTGCCCAGATCAGTCTCAAATTTGCAATCCTTCTGCCTCATCCTCTCACAGAGTTGCTGGGATTACAGGAGTACGCCATGGCTCCCAGTTTATACCTCCTTTTGCGGGTAGGGTACTGGGATTGAATCCAGGGGTGCCTTACCAATGAACTATATCCTTAATCCTTTATTTAATTTATTTTTTGGTACCAAGATTGAACTCAAGGGTACTCGACCACTGAGCCATATCCCCTGTTTTGTGTTATGTAGAGACAGGGTCTCATTGAGTTGCTTAGTGCCTTGCCATTGCTGAGGCTGGCTTTGAACTCATAATTCTTCTGTCTCAGCCTCCCAAAGTGCTGGGATTACAGGCATGTGCCACCGTACCTGGCTATATTATTTTTTTGAGATGAGGTCTTGCTAAATTGCTGAGGCTGGCCTCAAATTTGTAATCCTCTTGCCTCAGCCTCCTACATTGCTGGGATTACAGGTGTGTGCCACCATGCCTGGCTTACACCCAATTTTTTAGTGCATGTAAATCCCTCTGATACTCTTTTTTGAAACGTCAATGTTTGTCTGTATTCTTGAGAGCCAATTATAGATCAGATGAAAGTAACCACTTACTCCATATTTTTTATATTATCACACAATCATAAATATAACTAGGGGAATAAATAGTTTAAAGAAGAATGACCATGTTTCTGATACTAATTGGAATGTTATAAAGTGATGACTGACTGTGCTTAAGAAAATTTCTCCCATCCTGAAAAGCAAATAGCCCAACTTGCTAATGGAGGGCTAATGTCTCTTTGTAGGCCTTAGAAAATCTTAGCATTCTCTCCTCTGATGTAACACACACCTCTTGGGCTTGCAGATTTGGAAGTATGCTGCAATTATTTTGCAATTTTTTTTTTAAAGTATGCAGCACCTTTATTCTTCTGGAATTAAGACTTCTATGATGATCACAGTATTGCCAAGTGCTCCCTATTGCCAGGGCCAATCACCCAGACACCAAGTGTGGCCTCACATCAGAAGTCTACAGCACAGCATCATACATTTTTCCATGAGTTTGGGCGGCTGGGACCCAAATCCTACCATGAGGCAGCATAACCATGATCCTCAAAGCCAAGCCCTCCATTTTTAAACACTTGAAATGCTACCTACTAATCTTCACAGTGGTCTCATGATTGCTCCCCTAATAATGGGGGTTTCAATACAAATTCTTTGTGGGAAATCAAAGAATTGGTTATTTCTTCAAACTTTCCCAGTCTGTTACACCTTCCATAGTGGTAATCTCACCAATTCTCAGACCTCCTGGGCACAGATTTTATATAAAATGATTCATTCTTTGTTGAAAGCTTGAATATTAAACTCCTCGGCAGTGACTAAGTACAAACCAGGGTGAATTTATCTGAGCAACCAGAACCACATGCTGTGAGCAGAGGAGCAGAAGGGCTCTCCGACTCTACGTGGATTCTAGGGCACCAACATTGTTAGAACTGGGATTGGTACTTTATACTCAGATCTGTGACCCTGTGGAGTGTCAACATTTTCACCTTGCTAGGCCTTTGCAGGCTTAATGGAAAACTGTCTTCTAACACAGATTTATTTCAGATCCTGACAGCACCTTGTCTTTCAGAGGTTCATGCATGAGGTAGCCAGCTATGATCTGCTGTGGTTTTTCAAATTCCTCCTAGGAAAAGTTAGTCCAGAACTTGAATCTTTTCTTTCCTGCTCCATAAGGTGCATAATTAGAGTGATATTCATGATATTCTCGAAGTTCTGATTGCTAACCCCACCCCTCTCAAGGACTCCTTCATGTATCCTACAACTGACTGTAGTAGGAATCATTACCTTGATTACCCTGTCAAACATTTCTTTCCATCAAAGTGCTCCTAGGTTCCAAGAATACAGAGCCCCTGAGGGACTCAATAGTTTAGTATGGAACAGTCATCAAACAAATATTTGTGGAGCAAGAGGACGAACGGAAGGCTGATTAGGGGAGAGCAATTTCCTCCAAGTGTCAAAATTCTGACAACTTGCAGCAAACTCATCTTCCTAGTACCTTGCTATTCTGAAGAGATAATCAACTGAGAAAATTCTTACTGACATGGGCCCTGTGGGGAAGTCAAAAGAGGAAGTCACGATGTCCGTCCTTCAAGAGCTCCTAGCTCTCCATTTCCATCCAGATTCCCAGAGGTCTGTAGCATTCACTTGGGAAAAAACCCTCAGCACCACTCTTGAGCTGCAATTTACTGATGTTTGGGATAACCATTGGGACAGCAAAGGTTCTCTTACCTGGCCTGCAGTTCCAGTGTTCTCTCTTTCCCAGACACCTGGAAAGTATGTGGATATTCTTCATTATGAGTCTCTACAATTTTCATTCCATCAATGCCAACCCTGGTCCGAATTGTGAATTTTGAGCCTACCAAGCTGAACCTGGGCACGCAGTACAGTAACATGTTGTTGAACTGCAAGAGATGGAAGGTATATCAATACACAGGAAATAAAGAAAATAAGGAAAAGTGACCAATATTAAAAGTAACCCAGGACAGAAATTCCTTGGAATTCCAGGGAATATGGTACACTTCCTACTTGAGCAAAATTTACTCCTACAGGGGCTGGGATTGTAGCTCAGCGGTAGAGCGCTTGCCTCGCATGCGTGAGGCCCTGGGTTCGATCCTCGGCACCACATACAAAGCAATGAAATAAAGACATTGTGTCCATCTACAACTAAAAAAAAAAAAAATTAAAAAAAAAAAAATTTACTCCTACATTAAGATTTTATGCTTACATTAAAAAAAAAAAGTTTTTGAAACAGTTCCCTTTCATGATTCAAATATTTTGCTAATATGTAAGCAAATCAATCACTTTTTTATACCAGTGCTTTAAGAAAGTTAGTTCAATAAATTTGGCAAAAATTTATTGAGGATCTTTGATGTACTAGGAGTTGAAGTTATATTTTTTATTTTTTCTCCCATCAATTTATTAATTTATGGTACCAGGGATTGAACCTATGGGTGCTTAACCACCGAGACACACCCCCAATCCTTTATTTATTTATTTTGAAGCAGGGCCTAACTTAGTTGCTGAGGCTGGCTTTGAACTTAGGATACTCCTGCCTCAGCCTCCCAAGATGCTGAGATTATAGGTGTGTGTCTCCATGCCTGGCTATTTTTTTTTTTCTCTAAATGGGTGTTGAAGATCTCCAGTGTCTCATGGCAGACAAGCACTCTACCACTGAGCTATATCACCAATCCCTAACTGAGGTTCTTTTTTTGAAATTTAAATTTTTTTTAAGTTCTTAACTTTGAAAGTTAAATTCCTGGCCAGGTGCAATAGTGCACACCTGTAATCCTAGCTACTCAGCAGGCTGAGGCAGGAGGATTGAGAATTCAAGGCCAGCCTGGGCAACTTAGTGAGACTCCTAAAATAAAAAAATAAAAAGGGTCAGTGATGTAGCTCAGTGGTTGAGTGCCCCAGGATTCAGTTCCTAGTACTACAGAAAAAAAAAAAAAAAGAGCTGGGCGCAGTAGTGCCTGCCTGTATCCCCAGCTCTTAGGAGGCTGAAGCAGGAGGATTGCAAGTTTGAGGCCAGCCTAGCAATTTAGCAAGACCCTGTCTCAAAATAAAAACTAAAAAGGCCTGGGGGGTGTAGCTTACTGGTAAAATGTCCCTGGGTTCAATCTCCAGTATCAGAAAAAAAAGAAAAGAACAAGTCTTCATACACCAGAATTTCTAATTGTTCTTTTTTACCAGTGTTTAATGTTTTTTAAAAATTAGTTAATTCATGAACTCAAATTTCATTAATACAAGTGTGGCAAACACCCTATTTAGAAAGTAAGTCAGGGGGCCAAGATCTCTATTTTATGCTGTATGTTGGTATTCTCCAGCAGCACAGTCCTATAAATCCTTGAATCTTAAGAATTTATCACATGAATTTACAGAAAAGCTATCAGTTTTTATCAAGAGACCTTTAAAGGTAGGCCCTTACTCTTGATAAGATGTACTTTAAAAAAAAAAGTCTTTATTCTGAAACTGAATCAAAATTATTATGCACAATACCTCATTTTTGGTCAACAATTAACAGTCCTTGCCAGGACCATGAACAATATAAGAATGACATAACAGAAATGAATTTTTAAAATGACTGTTTCACGTTTTTTGGTGGGGAGGGCTACAGAGGATTGAACCTAGGGGTGCTTTACCACTGAGCTAAATCTCAAGCCTTTTTTATTTTGAGAATGGTTCTCACTAACTTGTCCAGGCTGCCTTGAATTTGTGATTCTCATCCCTCAGCCTCCCCAGTTGCTGGGGAGGTAAGTGCCACCACACCCAGCTATTTCACTTTTGAATATGTTAAAACATAGAGAGGCTGGGGTGGTGGCTCAGTGGTAGAGCGCTTGCCTACCATGCGTGAGGCACTGGGTTGATTCTCAGCACCACAAATAAATAAATGAATAAAATAAAGATATTGTGTTCATCTATAACTAAAAAAATATTTTAAAAAAATAAGAGAAGTAAAACTCTAAATATTTGGGTTAATTTGTGGGCAGATTTCTAAGAGCAGGTCTATACTTCTTACTTCATATTTGTTTTTGTTTAAATTGTTTCTAGGGTTACATATATTTTTCTTAGGCAAGAGTTACTAGGAACTGAAATTTAAAAATTATCTTTTGCTTTTCCAACAGCATGCGCTCTAAATTCTTAATTTCACATGCTTTATCAAGGTTTCTCAATTTGTTCTTTTTCAAATTTTCTCTAAAATTTTATTGTAAGCCCCCACTTTACTGCTTAGGAGGTGTGTGAACCCTCATGCTTCAGGGTCATTTTCTGCAAGTCACTGGTTGCTGAAAAGATTAAATGAGGAAATCAAATGTGTTTAGCACAGAGCTTTGCACATACAAGGTACTTAAATTCAGTAAGTTGTCTTATTTTATGCTCTTCTAGAGTTTGATTCTTGAGCTTTCCCGCCAGGCCCTCTGCTTGGCTCCGTGCTATCTTTCAAGAGGAGACACATCAAAGGATATTTAAAGCATCCCAACAAGTTTAGGTGACATAACCCATTGTGCTCATTCTGAAAGTATATTTTTCACCAGTTGCTTCTTGTTCATTATTTTGTAACTTCCTATAACCACGGTCATAAATTTCAGTTCCACACCAGAGAACATAGTATTAAAAGAGCATTAAATGCATTTTAGATATTTCCCAGTGTCATACATTTATATTTCTAGTAGAGGACTTAAGCCTTTATCATATCAGCTCACCATGTTCTGAGTGAGCCTCATTGTAGTAGATAGAATTCAGAGGTTCAAAAAAATCTCCCCATGTTCTCACATCAATTTTATATTGTAGCTTGACTAACCCAACACCTTGCTAATTTTCTGGGGGAGGGGTTGCACTGGGGATTGGACCCAGGGTGCTTTACCATTGAGCTACATCCCTAGCCCTTTTTGAGATGGGGCCTCACTAAATTGCTGAGGCTGTTATCCTGTCTCAGCCTCCCAAGTTGATAGGACTGCAGGCATGCACAACCATACCTGGCCTGTTTGCTAACTTTTTGAGTTAACACTTCTTTACCTCTCTCTTCAAAACCCCTCAGGAGGAGATTTGGTTAAGACTATGTTGGAAGGGCTGCAGAGCCACCACCACAAGGACAGCTCACATTTTACAGCCATCAACATAATCAAATTGTCAAATGGAGTGACAAGTTAGTATTATAGCATAAAAGATACAAGTTATTTGATATGGGTATTCAAGTTTGCTTTACAGCCTTGTTATTTTATAGCTATATAAATACATGAATATGGAGGGTCTTAGCATTTGCCTTTTGTAGTTATTCTCATCAGATGACAGACAGATGTAAATATGTTTCTCTTTCCTTTTCATGCTTTCAGGACTCCCTCCCTAAAACTCTTCCTTGGTGAGTCTTCACATTGTAAATTGTCAAGAACTACATATTAACCTTAAAGAACTCTGATCACAATCTAATGCTGGTCAATAAATCTCTTCTGTATTACAGAGATGAAAGTGAGAGGTTTTATAGGATACAAAATATCACCTTACAAAGATTAGGTACCATATCTGTAAAAAACGAGGTAGTTGGTACTACTCCCTCTGTGAACCTTGCTCCTGTGGCAAAAACCCTGCCACCACCCTCCAAGAGAATCTCTTTTCTCTGGGTTTCCCCTCACACTGAAAGAAGTGGCAGCAGCCATAGCACCAACAATGACTTTTTCTTTCATTGTAGGAGATTCGCTTTCTTCCTGTCCATGGCTCAGAAGTGCTAATCAGCAAAGCACCAAGTGATGAGGCCATCTGTAGAAGTCCTAGTTGTGATAGAACCCAGAAGCAAGTCTCAATCTTATTTAAAATAAAGGGGGGTGGGAATCCCCTCGCTTGATGGCTAGTGTGCACGTATTTCTAACCTCTTACAATGTTTCTTTCACTGAAATAATTCAATTTCATGTTCTCACCAGTGATAATTTCATCGAAGTTTGTTTTAGAAGGCGATAGAATACTGTTGGAGGAAATTTACAGTGACTAATCTGTGCTCAAAGTTTAAATAAATTAAGGGGAAAAAAAGACCTATCAAGCTATAAGAAAAAAGGAACTGAACTGAAAAAGCCAAGAATAAAAACTCTTGTGTCATTTTGTGGAATAATTTAGTGATTCTTATTTTAGAACCTTCAGATCCCAGAGAAGGTGATTTTATTGTGTGTTTAACTTTTTTTTTATTGGTTCTTTTTAGTTACACATGACAGAAGAATTCATTTTGATATAATTGTACAAGCATGGAATATATCTTATTCTAGTTAGGACCTCATTCTTATGATGTACATGATGGTTCGACTCACTATGGTGTATGTATGTAAGTACACAGGAAAATTATTTTGGATTCATTCCAAATAATGAATTTCTTTCCTTTTCTTACCCCCCCCCCCACTTCATTCCCCTTTGTCTAATCTACTGAATCTCTATTCTTCCCCAGCCCTCTTGCTATGGATTAGCTCCCACAAATCAGCAGTGATTTAGTTAACAGAGTACCTTACACCAGCGTAAAGAAGCGAAAATGTAGTGTGGAGGCAAGCAAATATAGGCACGAGTGAGGAACATTTGGATACAGAATCAGATTCTAAACATAATTTGACTTTTAAGCCGAATTTAATATCTTGTAGTAGGGAATCAAATGCTTGCCTTTATTTTCTCACTAGAGAGAAAAGAAAGGGAAAATGCTACTTTTGAAGTTTCTAATTATAGAAGAACAAGATGTTCCTTAGGAATACACATGACAAATACAGTCTCAGAGAATGGATTAAATGAATGAAACTACACAGTACAGGATTCTAGAATGATCTTCAAAACACATGGCTTCCTAAAATTCCTGCCATTCCCGTCCGCTCTCCTGGGAGGGAATGGTGTGGTATGTTTGATAGTTGATAGGAACTGGAACAAGATGAGTCTTTTCCCCAGTTGCTAACTGCCATACTCCCCATCCCCCCACCTCCAAGGCTCCTGCCATCTCTCTTCCAAATAGCAGCTTAATTTGGCTTTGCATCAAGATCTTTGACCTCAAGCTATTTCCAGAATAATTCTGAAATGTGAAAATTAAACCAAGGCAATTGGTTAGACACAGAACTAAAAAGTTTAACTATAGAGACTGTAACACTAATGAGGAAGAAGAGAAAGGGCCTATAATGTAAAGATAGAACAGACATTGATTCCTGGAGGATTTTGCCCAGAAAAGTATAGTGAGCTGTTTTTTTATTCTACGTTGTTCATGCCTGGACATCATCGTGACGGTCATACTGAAGGGACTGACCCTCCCAGGTGACCCAGTTCCTAGAGATGGTCCAGGACCCACATGTGAGCACATCTTCTGTATGGAAGCAAAACATCTCAAACATCCCCCTCATCAAGCTGGGCCACTGATTCCCCTGCCCAAATCCCCCCAAAGCCAGGTAGACAGCAGCCCCTATGCCCAGGAGCCCACTGCAGTTCAATCCTGCTCATCTCAAGCCTTTTACTCTCTTGTCCATTGTCCCTTGTGGAAGCCACAGAGGCTCCTGCTCACCATTCTCTTGTGTCCTCTGCCTCCTCACTGTTGCCCCCTCCCCATGGTAGGAACAGCTCACCTCTTGGGATCTGTCTTTTCATCTTTACCATTCCTGAATAATGATATTGAGGTCTATTTAGTTCTCTGTATCACCTGGGAAAGGTGATGTACTTCTCTTTAGTTCAAATGGGGATTTTATAGTTAGATAATATTCATACATTTAAAAATTGAGATAAAATTCATATACCATAAAACTTACCATTTTTTAAAAAATGCTTTTAGTATAGTAGTAAACCAACACTACTAATTCTGGAACTCTAAAATGAAACCTGTGTCCATTTCTCCTTCTCATCAGCTTTAGGGAACCACTAATTATATTCTATATAATTGGTGTGTTTGTCTATTCTAGACATTTCATATAAATGGAATCAGAGTATGTAGCCTTTTGTGACTGTCTTCTTTCACTTGACAGTTTTCAAGATTCATCCATATTGTATATTATCACTACTACAATTCTTTTTATTGACATAAAATAGAATAGTCTATTGCATAGATATACCATACCACACTTTAACCATCCATCACTGATAAACATTAGGTTGCTTATGGTTTTTGGCTAAGATGAATAATGCCACTGTGGACATTGATCCGTAAGTTTTTGTGTGGATATGTGTTTTCAATTTCCTGAGTTAAATAGACTTGGAGTGGAACAACTGGGTCACATGATAACCAAATGTTTTTTTAAAAAAATGACTGAGAGATACTGAACATTCCTCTTCATGACAGTTAGTTCCTATAAGGTTTCTTTTCAAAGAAGGCTGGAAGCAGTGGATAGAAACTTCTCAGGCCTTAAAGACAACTCTGAAATGAATGCCTGGCAGCAGAAAAGTCTGCCTAGGCAGCCTCTTTACCAGCCGTCTTTGTTCTTTGCCTTTAATAACAATCAAAGTAAAGCTAGTTTTCTGAGCTACTATTCAATGTGTGCTTGCTCATTGTCAATGCTAGCCATTATGATCTTTATCCTAATAGATACAGAAAAGAATCAGAATTCATTAAAGGAGCAAATATATAGGTCATGTGGACAGAGACTTAAAATAATAATAATAATAATAATGGCCTGGATGCTCTAGGAAGACTAGTACATTTGAGATAAGCCCCAGACTAATTGTCATTTACAGGAAGTGAAGGAAGGGACAAGGACTGACTACAGTGAAAAGGAACTGCGTAGCAATCACACACTTTTACTATAGATACTTTAGACACAAGCCTTACAATCTTGCCCATACAGTTTTTTAACCTAGAATGATTAAAAAAGTGATTACAGATAATTAGAAGAACTGTTGTCAGGAAATAATATGGCATCAAAATACCCAGGAAATGGTGCCCATTATGTTTAAAATGAAAGGAAACAAGCAGAAAGAGGATTTCAGAAAGTATACCATACTCCACATACACACTGTGAGTATAATCACAGACTAAAGGCTAAATTGTCTTCAGTATGCACTACTAAATTATACCCATAAAGTACATCAAAAAAATACTTAAATTTCAGTTATTTAGAATGTTTCCTCATTTAGACTCCTAACAGCAGTGTTGACTAAACCAGAGCAGATGTGATTTGTGTGTGTGTGTGTGTGTGTGTGTGTGTGGTGCTGAGAATCGAACCCAGGTGTGTGTGTGTGTGTGTGTGTGTGTGTGTGTGTGTGGTGCTGAGAATCGAACCCACGGCCTTGTGCATGCAAGGCAAGCACTCTACCAACTGAGCTAAATCTCCAGTCCCAGATGTAATTACACCGGGGAGAAAGCAAATAAGCATCGTACTTTTCCAAGATGTAAACAATTTTTATTTTTGTAAATTATTATTATTATTGGTAAATTATTCTTATGTAACTTGCCAACACTAGAATACTCACTAAGAAAAGGTAGCGTTCTTGTGCTGATGTGTTTCGTGCAGCCAGCTTGAGGATCTGTCCTTCTTTTATTAGTTCATTGGAAGGGTTTACAATGTCTTCTTCTTCTCCCAACATTTCATATATCTCTAAGAGTTTCTTTAGGTTCTCCTGGGAAATTAAAACAAAATACAGCAAGGTCAAATACAGGAGGTGTCAACTAAGGGATTAAATAATACCATGACCTTAACTAAAATCTGCATAATTTAGAAGGGATTAGGAGTGAATGTATTTTTTTGGTATAAAAATACATCTATAAATTAAAACCTGAGATAATAGGGGAGAGGGTTACTCTGGGAAACATGAGACATTTTGCAAATGTTCTTTCTTGTTTACCTTTATCTGTTCACTTTGGTCCAAACCTACAGATAGTATTAGACTATGTTATGACAAATCTAACCATAAAGTTCCTGTCTCCTCTAAAAACCACTTACCATTTTTCTTATTGCACTATTAGAATGGCTTGCTGCTGTAGATATAATTTCAAGTGATTCTAAATGGGAAAAAAAGAAAAGTAAATAAATATGCTTTGTCCTTCCTGGGCTACTATATAATTGAATAATTTACATACCTAAATAAGAAGAAATCTGAGACCAAAGAGACAATGAAAGTAGCAGCAATTTCCACTTACAAACTGGATACCTTCAAAACTTCACTTGTAAGCAGATTACTTGAACTCAAAGGGTATTTCCTTGCATAAAGTCATACAACGATTAGGCTCATAGGTATATTGAATTCATATAAACCATGAAAGTCATAAGTATTTATAGTATACACTAACTAGGTTCAAGGTACTTTATCAGATGCTTTCATATACACAGTAGTCTTTATTTTTTTTGCTATAGTCTGAAAATATTACATGGAAAATTCCAGAAATTAAACAAGTTCTAAATAAGTTTTATTACAGTATACTATTATAATTATATTTTATTATTTGTTTATCTCTTTACTGCACCTAACTTATAAGCTAAATTTAAACATAGGTATGTAGGTATAAGGGGGAAAACCCAATACTGAACCCTACATATAAGACTATCTGTGGTTTCAGGCTTCCGTTTGAAGGTATCCCCAGGACTACTGGAATCAATTCTTATGTTCTTAACAGCCTGAAACAGTAAATATATTGGCTCCATTTAGCAGATGAAAGAAATGAGGAAGAGATGTAACTTGGCTAAGGTCACACAACTCTGAGGTTGTAAGGCCAGACCTGAAACTGAGTGAGTCTTCTGACTCAAAGTTCTACATTTCGACAGAAAATATTTGACTAGTTTTATAAGCAAATTAACCACTAAGCACAACCAAACTTTCTGTTTTGGGAAAGTTTGGCAAAATGCACTCATAGTTCCAGCATAGGTCAGATGAGTCAGTATTGTTTCTGGGGCAGGTGGTAGTGAGAGAGGGGAATGGGAACTCTGATATGGACATTGCAGGCACTCCAGGGCTGCTAGTGAAGACCTATGAATGCTGAAGGCCTGCTGGATCAACCCCAAGGAATACTTTTCTATCCTAAATCATTTCCTGTTTTCTTCCCTCTCTTTTCTGTCTTGTGAATGCTGGCCTGCTCAATTCTGTTACCGCAGCAACCCCCTCCCTTCTGGATTACATTTTCTGTCTTCTTTGCTCTGCTGAACAGAATGCACTTTTGTTACTTCCTCTTCCACTTTTAGGTCTAAAAGTCCTTAGAATTTTATTGTAACTATCAATGCAAAGCCAAAATGAGTAATGAAATGCCCTCCTACTATGTCCCCCAACTTTCTTGCTTTGACGTGGATATCTTAGGGGAAGGCAGTCTTTGAATACAGAAGACACCACATTTTTATTTACATCTTTGAGGGCTATCTAGATATGGGCAATTCTGTGCACTTGAGATAGGATCCAGGATAGAGGGAGCCAAAGTAAGATGGAGTGGAGCCATTGCTCAAGAGATGAGTTCCAGGAAGAGCAAGTGATTCCACCTCCAATCCACCCCTGGCTCTGCCACTGGAACCCAGCACTCAAGCCAGATGGGGGGAAAATGGGAGTGAGGCACAGTTCCGAGGGAGTACTGGGAGAAGATGGTGAGCCAAAATCATGCTGAACTACAGAAAGGGCAAAAGGAAAGAAGTTTCACAGGCCACTTGGATGGTAGGAGGAACATATCAGAGGCAGTTTGTGTTCAAGAAAAGACAAGACTCAGCCTCCAGGACCAAACATGTTTTGTGTTCTTCTTCTTTTATACCTTGGTCCACTTATAATAGAAGGCAAGAAATTAGAAGAGGAAATAGTGGCAGTAAAGAGTGTACATGAGTATTGTTAGCACTTGCTGAATATCAAGCTATTTCTATTTATTAAACTTTCACTCATCTCTTAACAGTTGAATGATTTTTGAAACTGTGCCAGAGAGCTAAGGGCATGGCTCAGTAATAGAGCATGTGCTCAGCATGTGATTTGCAAGGCCCCAAGTTCAAACCCCTGTACTGACGTATAAAAACACACATACATAGAAACTGCACGAGAAACCTGAAGTATTAGTGGAATTTGTGAGTCTTAAAAAGCAGCTTTCATTTTAATCTAATGAAAAAATCAAAAGCAACTAAAAGAATTGGAATAAAGTTTTCTTGAGGAAAAAGTTAATAGACAATAAAAACACCATTTCCTATTGTATCTAGGGTTGGTAAAGCCAACGTTGCTTAGGTTATTTTTATATATTAAATGTCATTTTGGTATTCTTGGTATGCATTGACCTATCTAATTAAACAGCAGCACTTGTAATTTCAAATGGCTGTGTTCTTCCTGTGAGATGGTAATTGTGTATTGCCATTCCGGATGTCTCTAAGACTATAGTCTTATATTTCACAGTTGGTGATTAAAGTGAATTCAGAGTAGTAAATGTGATTTGCATTGCTTTTAACTTGTGATTTAGGCTCAAAAGTGGCTTTCCCAATGGAAGCATTGATCATTTCCAGTGAGACTGTTTTCTGACAGCAATATTTGACTACAGTAGCTAGCTGTGAGATTCATCTCACTTTGGAATAAGGCTGCTTGGCCACTGATTATCTGATAATGGAGGAGGAAAAAAAAATTTAAAAGCATTTACTTTTTGCATCATTCCAATCCAGGGAATCAGGGGGCAATTTCCTTAGATAGTCCTTAAGGAGCATCTCATACCGAGGAATCCGCTGAACAGGTTCCAGCATGTGATGCTGCAAAGTTAAGCTCCCACAGATCTTCTGTTTCTGTTTTTAAAGAAACATTTAAAAATTAGGTTAGGCAGTCTAAAAACTCACTATAATAACTTCTATCAACTATGTTAGATATATTTAGGTTGGGTTTTTTTGGTGCTGGGAATCAAACCCAGGGCCTTGTACATGCTGGGCAAGTGCTCTACCACTGAACCACATCCTCAGTCCCCTGTATAGCTTTTAAAAATGAAGCTTCATGAACCCCCATCTATGAAATCACAATTTTAGAGGGAAGAAGCTAGAGGATATGCATTTTAAAACACCCCATATTCTTATAACATTAAAGTCTAAGGCCAACTAATCTAGTGTAAGAACAGAAAGAAAAAAAAATCAAGCATAATTTTAAGCCAGAAAATTCCAGATAGCTGACAACCACTTCAATTAGTCACATTGTGAAGTCACATTATTAAGTCGTTCGACAGAGATTTTCAAAAGATGCATCTGTATAATGAGATTCACTAATGACAAGTACATTAAATGTCTTTGGACTTAGCAGAAACTATTTCATAAATTTCATAATGAGGCTATCATAAATGTCATTTCCTTTGAGGAAAAAAAAGACTCTAAGTAGGAGAATGACAAGATCTGGCATCTTGTTATCTGTTGGAACATTTTAATTTTTCATTAGGTCAAGGCATTCTTCATCATTAGAAACCAAACTCTATTTCTTAGGGCAAAATTAAGTCTGTACCACTTGCTTGCAATAGGTTGTTAACAAAAGAAGGGAAATATTACACAAAGAAGAAACCCCCATTAAAATACTGAACTTCTATGTGATCAAGGCATTGCAGGATAAGAAAGCTGTATTAGGCCGTGGTGTTTGCATTCAAAGCAAACAAGTAACTAAAAGCCTCACAGGGAAGGGAGCATTTAGCACCACCTCTGAGTGCAGGCTTTGGTGGGGAGGCAAGTGAGGAAGACTAGCCCAGGAGAGAACCTGGGCAAGGCAGGGGTACATGAAACATCTTTAGTAAAAGGGAGCAGTTGGGTTTTCTTAGAAAATAAGCATGAAGACATAGGGTATGAGGAAGAAAAGGCAATATGAACGAATACTGTCAGGACTTTCAGAGTTCAGATATGCTTCACCTAATGCAGATTTTTGCACATGGGAGTGATATCATTAGATCTGATTGCCCTACTTCAGTATGGCTTTAGGGCGATGTGGGGAAACCAGTTTGGAAGTTGATGTTGTAGACAAGGAAGAAAGTTAATCAGGGCCCGAAATTGGCATAGAACCTGAGGGGGAAGGTAATAGCTTCCTTGTAAGATACTAATTTTACAAGTTTAATTATCTCATTTGATTTCCCCTAACAGATCTATATGTCCATACCTTTATCTCTAGGAAAATATTAATGATGCCAAAATTTTTACATGAAGAAACTGTAGCTCAAAGAAATCAGGAGAGTTTTTCTAAGGTCAAATGGTTACAAGGAGCAGACTAAACTACAAACCAGGATTACTGCCAGTCTACTGCTCTTTTCATTGCCATGTCATTTCTTTATATTTGGAGAAGACAGACAGTGCAAAGGTAGAATTTAAAGTGCGATCGAACAACAATAACTACCATCCTTTAGTGAGTAATTACTATGCAACAAGCACTATGCTAAGCACCTTGAATGCACTATCTCATAGGCAAATGAACACACATAGAATGAGGAAAAATGACAGGTCAAAGCTGAGGCCAAACTGTCAAGCTCTGATGAATGAGAGAACAGTGGTGTCATCAAATCCAATCACCTATCAGAATTATTATCTACTCTGTGCAAGGCATAAAAAGTCAGACGGACAAAATGCTTGGGAGCTAACAATAGAACATGTTGACTTTGTTTTGACAGGACCTTCATGTAGGATTGTACAAGCACCCAGCACTTGGCCATTGGTAACTAGAGATTGGGGATAGAGGACTAGACTGAGTGGTGTGGAAATATGATGTCACTGAGGGTGTGAAGACAGACTGTGGAAGGAAAACCCTGGGCTCTGTCTACATTTTGGTACTGTAAGGAGGGCTAGTGAAAGAGTCAAAGAAGCTACTGTTTAGAGAGAGAGATACATGTTTAATCATGAGAAGAGATGCTGATAAAAGGAGCAAAGGGGAAGTGACAGGACTGAGTAAGGAAGCTGGCAAATCCTCCCTATAAAAAGCAATCACCAAGCTGCAAAAAATTGACAACCAACCATTTCAGCATTTTTAGAAGTTGCTCAAAGGCATACAACAACCTGGAAAGCATTTTAACAACTGTTGAACTTTGAGAAAGAATAGTGAGAATCTGTGGCATCTGAGCTTGGGGCTGCTCCTGCCCTTTCAACTCCATCCATGTGTTGCCAGGGGAGCACAGGCTATGAGGACCAGCAGCTTCCCTGCTGAGGTTGGGCAGGTTCAACGTGGAGTGGTGCACAATGCCCACGCCCAGCAGCGTGGTCAGTAGAAGTGAAGATCTTTGGGGTGGAGGAGTAGAGGGGCCAGTGGCTCTACTAGCCAGAAGTCACAGTTGTGGATGGGCTCATCATATTCATGACTGAGACTGGAGAGAGCCCAAGCCAGGACACTAACCTGGCCACCATGGGGCTTTGTACATATGGATACAAAGTTTCCAAGAGCCCAGTGGACTTGAAAGTGAGTGCCCTATTCACAGCCAGGCTCGTAAACAGAACAGAACCTTGCTGGCTCCAGGTAATCAAACACCTCTGTCCAAGAGTTGCTTGTACCCTAACCAACACAGACATATAGGCAACTCCCAGAAAGTCAGGCTTATGAACACAGACCATGCAACAAAGAGGTTGAATGCAGACAATGGGGACTGCACAGCAGAGGACTGATAGGTTTTATAGATTTTGTGTAAGTTACTAAACAAAGAAACAAACAAAAAGTGATCACAACCACTTTCAGTGGAGAAATCAAAACCCAGAGTTGATATGATCATGGATTATCTAAATATAAGTATTCAGAAAAAAATAGACAAAGACATAGTAAAGTGTGACCTATAAAAAGAGAAAAAGGAAACCAACAGAAATTGTCTGAGGACTTGTAGAAGTTAGATATGGCAGACAGTCTTCAGTGTATGTTCAAGAAAACGAAATAATGTTTAAGAATTCAAGGAAAGTATTATAAAAAAAGACTGCACAAATAACAATTTTCAAGGAGGAGTCAGACATGACTAAAAAGAGAGAAGAACCAAATGGAAATTCTGGAGTTGAAAGTATAATAACTGAAAAGAGAAATTTACTACAATGGTTGAACAGCAGAATCTGAGATGAAAGAATAATTAGGGAACTTGAAGAAAGACTAATAAAAATACAATCTGAAGAACAAAGAAAGATTAAAGAAAAGTAAATAGTTTCATAAACTTGTGGGATAACATCAAGAATACCAGCATTTGTATAATGGGAGAAAAAGAAAGAAGAAGGAAAGAAGGAAGGAAGGAAGGGAAAGAGAGAAAGAAAGAGAGAAAGAAAAAGAAAGAAAGGGAGAGAGAGAAAGAAAGAAAGAGAGAGAGAGGGAGGGAGGGAGGAAGGAAGGAAGGAAGGAAGGAAGGAAGGAGAAAGGAAGGAAAGAAAGAAAAAAGGAAAGGAAGGAAAGAAAGAAAAAAGGAAAGGAAGGAAGGAAAGAAAGAAAAAAGGAAAGGAAGGAAGGCAGGAAGGAAGGAAGGAAGGGAAGGAAGGAAGGAAGGAAGGAAGGAAGGAAGGAAGGAAAGAAAGAAAGAAAGAAAGAAAGAAAGAAAGAAAGAAAGAAAGAAAGAAAGGGAAAGAAGGAGAAAGAAGGAAAGAAGGAAAAAAGAAGGAAAGAATGAAAGAAAGGAAGGAAGGAGGAAGGAAGGAAAGAAAGAAAGAAAGAAAGAAGGAAAGGAAGGAAAGAAGGAAGGAAGGAAGGAAAAAAAAGAAAAAGGACGGAAAATACTTAAAGAAATAATGGCCAAAAACTTCTCAAAATGATTTTTAAAATATTAATTTACAAATGCAAGAAGATCAATCAACTCAAAGTAGTACAAATACAAAAATATCCCCACCCAGACACATCCTATTTCAACTGTTAGAAGACAACAAAGAATAAATCTTGAAAGCAGGAAGAGAAAAATGATTCATCACACCAAGAAAGTATTGATAAAATTAAAGACTAATGGAGGAAAGAAAGCAGTAAGAGTGACATGTTCAAAGTGCAGGGCAGATACCCATCAGTCAAGAATTCCATCACTCCTCAGCATATACCCAAAGGACTTTAAATCAGCGTACTGCAGTGATGCAGCCACATCAATGTTTATAGCAGTTCAATTCACAATAGCTAAGCTAGGGAAACAACCTAGATGCCCTTCCTTCAACAGATGAATGGATAAAGAAAATGTGGTATATCTCACAATAGAATATTACTCAGCCATAAAGAAGAAAGAAATTATGGCATTTGTTAGTAAATAGATGGAACTGGAGACTATCATGCTAAGTGAAATAAGCCAATTCTAAAAGACCAAAGGCTGCTCTGATATGCAGATGCTAACTCACAATAAGGGTGGGGAGATAGAAGTTCATTGGATTAGACAAAGGAGAATGAAGGGAAGGGAGGAAGAATGTGAATAGGAAAGATAGTAAAATGAATTGGATGTTACTTTCCTATGTTCATATATGAATACATGACCAGTGAAACTCCACATCATGTACAACCACAAAAATGGGAAGTTATACTCCATATATATGTCAAAATACATTCTACTGTCATGTGTAACTAAAAAGAACAAATAAAAAGATTTTAAAAATTCAATTTTACAAAAAAAAAGAAAAAAAAAAAGGATTCTGTATCCAGCAAAAGTATCATTCGAAAGTGAGGTAGAATAAAAAGAATATGCTTGGATAAAAATAATGACTGACAGATTTCATTGCTAGCTGATCTACCTTAAAGGAAACAATAGTCATTTTTATGCTTAAAGAAAATTACTCCAGAAATGGCAAATACACGGTTGAATATGAAATGTATTTATAAATATATTTTATATTCTCCCTTAACCTTTTAATATCCATAAAATTTTATAAAACAATTATAAATTGCAAAACAGCACTATGTTGTCAGATTAAAAAAACACAAAAATGTAATATACATGACACAAATAGCACAGCGTGGAAGAAGAGAGAGCTGTATTGGAGCGAAGTGTCTATATTTTATCAGAGAATAAAATTTGAAGTAGGCTGTGATAAATCAAATGCATATTATAATCCCAAGAGCAGTTACTGGAAAGTAACTAAAAGTAGTTTAAAAGTAAGAATTATTAAAATGGTACCATTAAACTATTTTTGTAAAGCATCTCTTTAGGGCTGGGCTTGTGGTTCAGTGGTAGAGCACTTGCCTAGTATGCATGAGGTACTGGGTTCAATTCTTAGCACTCATATAAATAAATGAAAAAGAAAAAAAGTCTATCAACAACTAAAACAAAAAAAGATTTAAAAAATATTTTTTAGTTGTAGATGAACACAATACCTTTATTTTATTTACTTATTTTAATGTGGTGCGAAACCAGTGCCTCACACAAGGCAAGCTCTCTACCGCTGAGTCACAACTTGAGCCCCTAAACTATTTATATAACACAAAGGAAGTCAAAGAGCCATAAAATCCCAACCTCAAGAATGTTATGTGATGGAGACAGCGCCTTTTCAACTTAACAATTCTATTAAAGAGTAAGTTATTAACAATTTTGACTAGAATATCAAAAGAAAATTACTATGATATTATTAAAATGTATTATCCAGATTTGGTAAAATAGAAGCAAACCAGAATATAAAGTGACCTAATAATATTATTGTTATTCCAAAACCTCAAAGTTCATAGCAATCATTGTTTATATTCCATCCAACATTTGAACCTCTAAATTTCACTTACAAAGGGAAAACTCACTTTGCAAATGTATGTGAACCTTAATGCAGTCAGTCTCTGCTGGTCTCAAGCAAATGGAGAATTTAGCACTTAGTATGCGACCTGTGCCCAAAAGGTATTTTAACTTCGTAGAGATACCTTTGCATAATTCAGTAGAATGGTTTTGAGCTAGGTATCTCAGACAGATTTAGACTGCAATCTTAGATCTAGAAGACCATATGGAAAAATTAATTCGCACTTAGGGGGGCTGAGACAGGAGAATCGCGAGTTCAAAGCCAGCCTCAGCAACGGCGAGGTACTAAGCAACTCAGTGAGACCCTGTCTCTACATAAAACACAAAATAGGGCTGGGGATGTGGCTCAGTGGTTGAGTGCCCCTGAGTTCAATCCCTGGTACCAACAAAAAATAATAATAATTCATAACTTTGAGCAAGACTGTCCTGTTACCTGAATTTCTTCGATCACTGATTTGAACTGGGGAATTCGTTCTGTCATGTTTTTGACCAATTCCATTGCGTTATCAAATCCCTTCACATATTCTCCATACATCTTAAGGAATGGCGCCAATTTTTGAAGGATGTCTCCAATTCTAGGAGTGGTTTCCCTGGACCAAGTAAAGAAATAAATCCTTAAGGTTTTTTGTAGAATGAGCAAATTAACAGACTGCAGATGAAGTCTTCACTTTCTACACACACTCTGCTTCATTAGACCCATCCTGCTGTGAGCCTGGTAGAGAATAAAGAAGCTCTTTTTCCAAGGCAGCTAAGGAATGGCACAGTAAAGACAGATGCTATGGAATTCTTGACGCTCCAGATTACCCCTGATATCTTGTCTTCACTAGTCAAAAGATAGTTTGGAGAGCAGAGATAAAATCCTTTTCAGCTATGGCTGAAAACATAGCACAACTTCTTAGTCTTTAATGTAAAAATTTGGCACAATGTCTAGCTATAGCTGTGTGTGGCATTTCTATTTCAATTTAAAAGCAGAAAAACACAGCATATTGTATGACTGCCTTAGACATATTGTTTCTGTCTACTCCTCTTACCATTCTTGCATTCGTTTCTCCAGCTCTGGCAAGAGGAATTTACTATGGAAGGCATTTATTGATGAAATGTTAGAAAAGATTTTATTCACCATCTCTGCTGGAAATGAGCCTCGGTTTGCTTCTTCCAATAGTTTGCAATAAAATACCTGAGGAAAAGAATAAAGCAAACATTACTTCAGCTGTGGGTTAACCAACTAGTGCTGTGCTGGGCCTATCGCAGGACCTTTATAACATTTTATTGAATAAATGGAGAAGTTTATGATTCAAGAAGTTGATCGTTTGAAATGCAGTAAATAAAGATATATGCTTTGATTTGGAAGAACCACAAATAAGAATTAGGAAGCTTGATTTTTAACCTAGATTCTGCCACTATCTCTGGGATGTTAATAACATAGCTTTCTGTGCCAGAGAAAATCCAGTTGAGGGTAATAGGCTTTACCCTTCCTACCTACTTAAATCTTACTTTTTCTTATTAAAATTTATGTATCTTGGGAAGGGAGGATACATGATTTAGTTCCTACAACAGAGCAGGTCAATGAGTGAACAAAAGTTCATTTTAGTTCTCAGATGTTTACTTGCTTTTTAGTAAACAATAAAGCATGAAAACTTAAAACACTGATAGTGTGTGTGTGGAATCTTCTCTAGATAGTAACAAGTCCTTTAAAGACAATTAAGAAAAAAAATAAAGAAAAAAGAACCACCTTGAGCCTTAGCTATTCTCCACTAGGTCTACTATACCTCTTCATTGCCATTCTGTTAAATGTAGGCAGAAGGAGATCTGTTCCTTCATAATGTCCAGATGGTTGTTAATTTTCTAAATTCACCTCCATTGCATTTTCTTGAGAGGCAAAAAGAACACAAAATTATGTCCTTAGAGATACCAATAGAGAGGATACTATAGCAATTAATACTAAGATTCTAAAAGGTCAGCAACTGTAGCTAAGTTAATTTAGCTTAAGAGAAAGAAAAGAAAGGAGAGAGAGAGAGAGAAAGAAAGTGGGAGGAAGGAGGGAAAAAGAAAAAAAACTTGCTAAGAGGAAAAGACGTATCTTTACTATGAGAACCTAAAGGTTCCAGGTTTATAATTCCTGCATGGAAAATGAGTTGTTTCAAAGGCCCAAACTCCATATAAATTGATTTTGTTTTATGGTGAAATTTCTTGAAAAGTGAGTATTTGAGCTATAAACTATTTCAAATAGCAGGGTATACTAACCTCACTATTTGAGATGGAGAGGTTCTATTTGAGGTTTTATTTTATAGTGAGGTCATATAAGCTGGCACCTCAAGGCTCGCCCTACCAGGCACATAGGATAGGCAACAAGGATAAGGTGTGCCAGGACGGTCTGTTTCCATGAAATGCCAGTTTTCCAGTTGCAGAAGTGGGTTAAATCTTACAATTAACACTCAAACATGATAGCTTTAACAAGAGGAATTTATTTGCAGACAATCTATCAAATGTCATGTCTTTTATAGCTAACGTAGGATTACAATGCATTAGTTTCCAACAGTTATTCTTTTTTTTTTTTTTTTGGTACTGAAGATTGAACTCAGGGGCACTCGACCACTGAGCCACATCCCCAGCCCTATTTTGTGTTTTATGTAGAGACAGGGTCTCACTGAGTTGCTTAGCGCCTCGCCATTGCTGAGGCTGGCTTTGAACTCGCATGATCCCCCTATCTCAGCCTCCCAAAGTGCTGGGATTACAGGCTTGCGCCACTGTGCCCAGCTCCAACAGTTATTCTTAGGATGCATTTGAAAACTTCTCAAATATATATTCGAAACCATACAGGGCTCCACCATGATGAAAATATAAAATGTGATTGAGTTGATCAACACATTCAGCAAATATTTGCTGGATGACTTTATGCCAGTTACTACTGTATTTTATACAAGGTTGAACAGTTAAACCCTCAAAAATCCTATGACTGTATCAACTAAGTTCACTCACACAGTTCTAAACAAGTCAAACAATCACAAATATTCATGTTAGCATTACAATCACCAATATCTTATTTAGATTATAATAGTAACATGGCTCCCCAGTCAGGATCACAATAAAGGTTAAAAAAACAGGCTAATCTTTAACATTGTGGGGCACAGATAAAGTCATTTTGTGACTTTCACAGAGAAAAACCTTTACTTTTGTGAATTACAAAATATTCATACCCAATGAATTCACCAATGATGCTGAAAGTGCTGAAGATTTCCTTGAACAAATAGCTTTCACTGGCTAAAAACAGGCCCATTGGACAGTTTCTAAAACACTTTAATTATTAGGTTTAAATGATGTACAATGCCAAAACACAAAATAATTCTGAAAGGGAAAACATTACCTGATCTAAGAGGTCGAGTCGGCTGACGTAAGCTCTCTCTGTAAGCAAAAGTTCATTGGCTATTTTGTGAAGTTTTTGTTCATTAGTTTCCTAAAAATAGAGCAGATAATCACACATTAGGAAAGGAACCCTGGACAATATTTCTCAAGTAATAAACACCTCCTTTAATGGTTTGATCAAAGTAGTTTTCTCAAGTTTCTCAGGTTGTCAATTCCTGTCAGCCATCAAATGTCCAGACAGAAATGAACAAAATTAGAACCAAGTAAGCAATTAGACTGGAACTACAGCTTCTTTAACTTCTGCAGCAGTCAACACTACCATCTGTCTTTTCTTCAAAACATCTTTTCCTGTTTCCAGCACTCTACTCAACTCATTTTCACCTTCTTCTCAGGCTATTTTTTGGAAATGATCATCATCACTCTCTCTAATGTCTTGTCTAACTATTGGCTCCATGCACAAAACATTTTGCCTTTAAAAAATATTTTATGAAAACTTTCAATTATGGCTAGTAGTAGAGAAAACAGTAGATGAGCTGCATGTATCCACTGCCAAGATTTGTAGATATCAACTCATTATTAATTTTGTTTTATCTATGTTTCACCTATGTCTTCCATCACCTCTTTCTACCCCTATTACTATTTCTTTCCTCCTCCCGCCCTTTTTGTGGTACTAGGAATTGAAGTCAGTGCCTCAAGCGCACTAGGATAGTACTCTACCACTGAGCTGCATCCCCAGACTTTTTTATTTGAAGACAGGGTCTCACTAAGACCCAAGGCTGGCCTTGAACTTGTGATCCTCCTGTTTTAGCTGCTTGAGTAGCTAGGATTGCAGGTATGTGCCCACCACATCCAGCTCCACCTATATTGTTTTCAACTAAATTCCACTTTATTATTTCCTCAGTATGTATGTACTTAACCCTTAAAATATGTTTGTGCAACCTTGCTTGTTTCATGATTATAGGGACATTTTTTCCCAACCAACCATGCTGGTATTTTGCCCTAAATTTATTGTTAATCAAACCCTTGACTAATTGAGGAAATGATGACTACATCATTCTTATTTCAATTTTTTGAGGCTACAGATTATTTACACATTATAAAGACTTCACATAAAAACACCTTATTCCAATGCTTCTGTAACAAGCAACATAACTTTGCATATTGGAATGAAAATTATACAGAGAGCAAAAAGTATTGAGGACTGCACCCAGGGCCTCCAACATGCTAGGCAAGTGTGCTACCACTAAGCTACATCCTCAGACCTATAGGAACATTTCCATCCTGTTAGTTGCTCTAGTTCCTGTGTTTACTACAATGCCTCACTAAAAATATTGACATTCAATAAAATATTGCTGTGTGAGTGAATGAATAGCAGCCACACATATTGACCACTCTGTCCATCTATCAGTACTTTTTTTTAAAATACATTTTTTAGTTTTAGTTGGACACAATATCTTTATTTTATTTATTTTTATGTGGTGCTGAGAATCGAACCCAGTGCCTCATGCATGCGAGGCAAGCGCTCTACCACTGAGCCACAATCCCAGCCCCATCTATCAGTACTTTGATGCCATGTCAAATTCATCTTTTCTGGAGAACCTCTCCCTCACTACCAAACCCCAAACTTTCCCATCCTGGTAATGGTACTATTCCTTTCCAGTTATCTGGATTTGGAAGCTTGAATTACTTTTTTCTTGGATCCCTCCCACGGAAGCAGGCAGCTACCAAGTCCTACTCAGGATATGGCTCCAGCATTCGCCCTTTAAGTTTTCATTGCTGCCACTCTGTTTTGTACATATCATGTTAAGCCAGACCAATGAAGTCCCAAATGATCTGATTCCAAAATTTGTCTGGTTCCTTACCCATCTCCACCCTGTATATGGCTGTATGAGGAATCTTTCTAAAGCTTTGCTTTGCACACATAATCCTACTTCCCATCAAAACAAAAGCTATCAGTAGCCTTCCTCTAATGAGAAAATAAAATCCATACTCTATGTACCATTCAGGGTAATTCAAACCTCTACTTACTTCCTCAAACTCATTTTTCACTCTATCTTTAAAGGCCTTTCTCCTTCTAAACATACCAATGGAAGATGTTTCATCATTATTCAAGCATGTCTACACTGCTTCTTTCCATCCTCTCTGCCTGGCACATGTTCTTGCTCTATCTCTCTACATGTATAAGACTGACTTTTCCTTTGACAGTCATCTGAATTTCTATTCCTTGTCCATGGAGACTTCTTCAACTATTCAAAGGCCTCAGTCTTGGTCCTATTATGCTACAGTGTATATTTTATACTTAAGTCATTGAGAAATTTCTACCTAGAACTTTGCTGGTACACTATTATACTTAGGGAGATAATAAAGGTGTAGGAAAAAATAATAGCAAAGTTAAACAAAGTATGTTTTAAGCCAGTAGAATCTCATTTTTGTATAGATGCTACATACTTCATTTTATTCTTATTTTTTTGAGATATGTTCTCATCCTGTTGCTCAGACTGGCCTCAAACTTACAATCCTCTTGCCTCACCTTCCTGAGCAGCTGGGACTAGCCATGCCTGGCTAGATGCTACACTTTTTTTTTTTTTTTTTTTTTTTGATACCAGGGATTGAACTCAGGGACACTCGGCCACTGAGCCACATCCCTAGCCCTATTTTGTGTTTCATGTAGAGACAGGGTCTTGCTGAGTTGCTTAGCTCTTTGCCATTGCTGAGGCTGGCTTTGAATTCGTGATTCTCCTGTCTCAGCCTCCCAAAGTGCTGGGATTACAGGTGTGCGCCACTGCACACAGCTTCTATGTGTGATATTAATTCTAATGTGGACCGCTATGTTGCTTATTATAGAAGCTTCAGAATGAGGCATTTCTATGTGAAATCTTTATAATGATGTGTAAATAATCTGTGGTCTCAAAAAGTTGAAATAAGAACTATATAGTCATCATTTCCTCACTTAGTCAAGATTTTAATTTAACTTAATTCAAGGCCAAGCACTAACATTGTTGGTGACTGCCTGGCATCCTTCCCCGCTCCCCACTCCCCAATTTTTAAATGGCATCCAGACTTGGTTAGATAAACCCTACTACTGTATAATAATTTCTTTTGAGAAAAGAGACCTCATTCCCAGATCAAAAGGAAGACATTGAATGATTAAAAAAAAAATCAGTACCATGACTGGTTGAGGAGGCAATGGGACAGGATAAAATATATATTGAGGGCTCTGGCAATAGGAGGCTCTGAACTCTCATGGAAAGTTAGGAGAAGAGATCTCTTTGGGACTCTATGTGAATAAGGGTTCCTGGAGTTCAGTCCTATATGCAGTCATCCTATATCTACAGGGATTAAGCCAATGAAGTTTGTCATTGTTCAGGCCAGGCTAAGGGTTATATATGACTAGAAATATCCCAACTTACATGGCAAACTTAAATACTATGATATATAATATATATAATTTTACACACACACACACTGAGAATATTCCAGGAAACTAAAAAACTTATCAAGCAACTCTTCAAAGAGAAAAGAAATAAAAGTTAAATACTTAATAAAACTAAGGTGACTTCTGAACCTGTAATAAGTGACACAAATGTATAATACATGAGAAACCTCTAAATATTTCAGGGGAAGAAATAAAAAAATACACTATCCTTCATACAAGAACACTTGCCTGCACTGACATTGTCAACCATTTGTTTTTTAAAGTCAGATCCACTGAGGCATAATTTACAAACAGTAAAAGTCACCCTTTGTGGTGTGTTGTTCTAGGACTTTTGAAAAATGCATAAAGTAATGTAACCGCTACAATTAAGATACAGAACATTTCCGTCGTGACCAATCTTCTCTCCATTTCCAGATTCCCCATACCAGCTCCCAGCAACCACTGATCTGTCCGATCTGTCCTTTCCCCAAAAGTCATGTAAATGGAATCACAACGAATGAGCTTTTTGCCTCTTGTTTCTCATTTAGTGAGATGCATTTGAGATATGTCCATGTTGTTTTTTAGTGTCCATAGTTTGATCCCTTCATTTTATTCTAATAGTTGTGATGAATCTTTTTGACTCACACACAGTCTTTTATATGTTCTGCTTCTAGTCTGACTTTATCTTTTAAAAAAGCAATCCAGCAGAATTTGTGCCATCATAAAATATCTTTCATGAGACAGAAAATGTGTCATGTGTTACTGCTATGCAATGAAGTCACCCCTGAGGTTTTCCACAGACCTACAGGATCTTAAATAGGAAGTTTGTAAGAAACAATCTTTTGCTGACTGCAAGGCATATGTTAGCTGAACTTGGCAAATTCTGAATGTTCTGGTCAAATTTTGCAAAATCCAAGGGGGATGCCAGCAGTTATTAGCAAAAGCTATGCTCCTTCCACACAGATGGTCTTCTACATGTCAGGTCCCTGACCTTGCTAAAGCCAACACAAAGATTAGCAAAAGTAAGCTTGCTGACATACAGTTTAATCTCTCTCTTACATACAGGTTTGCAGAAAAGTTATTAGGAATTTTGTGGGGACGAAATCATGGACTCATGGATCCTTGCTCTAAGTTAACCAAAAAACAGTATCACCATAATAACAGTTAACACTTATTCACTGATGGCTTGCTATGTGCCAAACTCTGTTGTAAGGATTTCACATCAACTGGCTATTCTTTATAACTCTATAAAATAGGTAACCCTCCCTTTTTTTAAAGTTCTATTTTTTATCAACAGATACACAACAAAACAAAATCCTGACCTGAAGGCTTTTGATAAATTCTGATTTATCAGAGGACATAAGACCCAGGTAGTTTACCCACAGTCACACAGTTACAAAGTGACTGTACTAGATTCCAATCATATAGGAGAGTCCACAATTTTAATCAACATGAAAAAACAAGGGAAGAAAGTGCCCCAAATAAACCAAGATACTACAATAATAGAATCCATTGACAGCACAGTTGATGAAATGTCAGAGAAAGAATTCAGAATGTACGTAATTAAAATGATCTGCGAATTAAAGAATGACTTAAGCGAGCAAATACAGGCAAAAATCAATCACTCCAACAAAGAGATAAGAGAGCAAATACAGGTAGCAAAAGATTACTTTAAGAAAGAGCTAGAGACTGTGGGAAAAAAACAAAAAAACCCAAAAAACAAAAACCATGGTTCCTGGCTCTAAACTCCTTCCTCAAGGCAGACCATAGATACTAGAATTTTACTTCCTCAACGTGGATCATAGAAAATCTAATCTTCTTCACCTTTCTGTCCTGGAGCTGGTCATAAAGAAATTCTGATTTATCAGAGGACATAAGACCTTCACCATTCTGGAGGGGTCCCATCCCACACCCTGGAGGAAAGAATGCTGCACAGAGAGGCCAAGAAGAATCTGAATAGACAGCCTTGATGGGTTTCCCCATCCTTTCTACAAGTAATCATACCTGTGTGATGAAGTCTCCATGAAAAACAAAAGGAAAACTCCTGAATTACTAAACACTCAGAGAAGGCATGGTAGCTCCATTCCTCTTCTCCTATACCTTATCCTATACATCTCTTCATCTGAGTCCTTTGAAATAAACCAACAATTCAAAGTGTTTCCCATAGTCCTATGAGCTGCTCAAGCAAATTAATTGAACCCAAGGAGGGGCCTGGGGAAACACAATTTATAGCCTGTTGGTCTGAAGTACAGTGAAACAACTTGGGGACTGAGACTGGCATCTGAAGGGTGAGGCGAGTCTTGGAACTAAGCCCCAACCTGTGGGATCTGACACTACCTCCAGGTAGACAGTCTCAGAAAAGAGTTAAACTTGAGGATACCTAGCTGGTGTCCCTGCGCAGAACTGATTGTTTGCTTCGGTAGGGAGAAATCTATGTACATTTTGGGATCACAGAAGTGATCTGTTGTGAGTATATAGTAGGAGAAATTGTGTTCAAGTTGGTTTTTCATTCTATATCATCAGGCTCTATTAGACTTATGTTTAAATAATAAAAGTTTTAAAAGTGCTGGTACATTATGGCTCTAGCCTACAATGTTTTTAAAATAGGAAAGGTAAGTAAGTAAATACTGTTACTTAATACTTGCCACTTCAAAATTATATAACCCTACTTTGTCCTCAGGCACTTTATTAAGAAGTCATTTATTCCTGTGATCCTTTGGGAAACAGCAATGGTTATACAATATTGATTTAATAAACAACTCACTTTCTTCTGCTAAAGTCTAACCAACAGGCTTGACATTTCAAAACAGTTTATAATTTTAAATAAATGACATTAGGAAACATCTTACTCTTGATACCCCTTCTTTAAGCTAAAGAGATTTTTTCCCCCAAATACATATTATATACTGAAAGCCAATTCCCAGGGTATTGCATCAAAACAAAAATACATTCTATCTAAACTGCCAGACTTACAATAATAAAATACACAGTTACTTTTCTCTTCCTGCCTAATGCCTCCCCAGGCTGTTTCTGCAGGCTGCTGTACCTCTGGGCCCTCCAGGAGAGCCTGCTCCTTTCCTGGGCTAAGATCAGCCTGGCTGTTAGTCACTGTGCTCACTGACTCATGAATGTACTTCATTCTCAGTTCTGCCTCCTCATTTGCAGATGTCACCAATTCCTGCAGCTCTTTTCAGACCTTCTGGCATGACTCTCTCATATGTCAGGAGGCAGGACAAAGAACCCCCGCTGCAGCTCTCAGAGTTCATTAACTGGGTAGGCAGAAAATGCTTGTGTGGAGCCAGCAATTCATTCTTCAAAATCTTGGTGCCATCCACCCTGCCACATGCCTGCAACTAGCCAGAGGGGGAGTAGATACAATGCCAATGGGCAATTCGTTTCCTAATAGATGCTTTAAGGGCAACATCTTTACTTTCTCTAAAATGAATCAGGTATGGACACTATGCTTAATAACTTTTCAAAACATGTCTTTATATGCAATTTCATTTTAAGTGGGAAGAGTTTTTTTTTTCTAAAAACATTTACTCAAAACTACAAGTTCTTACAGCTTTCCCCATATAATTATTCAGGGTTATACTTAAGACATGCATGTAAATGATCTATGTAAATTTTCAGGTTTTTATAGGACCAAATGAATTTTTTCTCAATTCTGTCCAAAATCTACTGCCAGTTAATTATGTTCTCACATATAAGGAGGGTAGAAGAGTGTGGCTTTATACAGATACATGTGCCTTGATGTTCCCTGAAGCCCATTCTCCCATAAAAAATTTGAGATTATGTAAGGAATAAACTTTTGTTTTTGCATCACAATTCACGAGATGCATCACAATTAGATATGTCATTTTAAATGCCTTGTCAAAGTCTTCAGGGAGGCTCCAGGTGATAATTTAAAATGAGATCACAATATTTAATGCCACATAATTGGCCTGTCATCTGAAAAAGCATCTTAAATTTTGATTTGTATTGGGTAACTTCATTCTGTAATGTTCCAAAATTCTATAGATTCGTTCTTACTAAACTAAGGACCAAAGAAATCAAAAGGAGCTATCACAAATGAGATAGTGACACTATTTATTGAGTACTTATTGTATACACAATTCTAGGTGCTTCACATGAATTTTTTCATGCAATCTTCATAATATTCCTGATTTACAGTACTTGTCCCTCTGTGTCCCACAGAGAGAGTGCCTCAGTTTTAAAAAAGAACAGAGAGGTTTTGAGATATTAAATATGCAGAATATGTTGAATTCCAGATCTATTCCATGACATCTCTTGTCTGAGTCCATTCATCTTGACTTAGTAAAGACACAGGAATTCATGTGTACTTAACAAATACATAGCTCTTACAAAGCACCAAGGCACTAAGTTTTTTACTACTCTTACATGCTCTGTGCCTCACAGCAGCACTGGAGCATAGATGTATAATCTCCACTTTACAGGTGAGAAAATTGAGGCTCAGAGAGGTTTAGGTAATCTCTCTCCCACATGGCAAGAGCCAGGACAAAGGTCCCAGAGCTAGTATGAAGCTGAGTTGGGATTCAATCCTAGAGTCTGCCACTAGTTCACGGTATAAGGCTCCCTTTTCTATTTGTTCCTAAAGTCACAGACAACTGCTCTGTTTGTAAGATCTTACTTTTCCATTTCTTGCAAACCCACACTAAATTGGATCTTTCCGCACATGTCCTCCAAGCACCAGATCTTTTCAAATTCTGCTTCAACATTCTGTTCAACCCCACACCTCCTGGACCCTGTTATCTCCTGGAACTGCTGACTTGCTGATCCTGGCTAACTCCCACCCACAAATATATTTATCATTCACCTTCTTGTAGTTCAGTAAATGGTCTTTGTGTCTAATCCTCTGCTTTGTTACCCTCTGGTCTTGCACCTGGACTAGTGCAGTTGCTTCCTAACCATGCACCCTGCTCCATCTGCTTTTCATTTGGTCTGACTCATTTTTCTAAAGCCCACAGATGTGTCATCATTGTCACTTCCACGCCTTCATTGTCTTTGCAGCCATACAGCATTCCGCTTATGGAAAGTTTGAATTAATATGGGAAAATACCTATGTTTAATCCAACAAAACAGGATATGGAGTGAACATATATTATACTATTGAATGTGTTTTGTAACCTTAGCTCAGAAGAAAAAGATGGAATGTTAAAAAGATCTAGGTAGTACTCTCTGGGTAGTTTTTAAATCATGGGTGGTTTTTGTATTTAATGTGCTTTGCTGCATTTTCTTATTTTCCAGTGAAGACTATTGTCTTTAGTTAGTTTCTCAAAAAATATTTTTTTAAAAAAGTTTGCTTTCAAGGGTGGGGGGGACTACTTATCAAGTATACAAAGCCCACTGAAATTTGTCCTTAACTCTTTTTCAGCCTGGCCCTGGTCAGACATGGGTTCTTGCTTCTAGTCCCAGCTACCTGGGAGGCTGAGGCAGGAGCATCACTTGAGCTCAGGGTTTTGAGACCACCTTGGGCAACATAGGGACGCTCCATCTCAAAATATATGAAAATAAGTCTAGCCCTCTACTCCACTTTTTCTCTAACCCTGTGGCCTCACCATGAGGCCAGAAATTCTCTTAAGCATGGCCTCTTGCTTCTGCTCACTGCTCCTACTTCCCCCACCCCAACCCAGTTTGTCCCTGACCACCTAGCAGCCTCCCACATCTGTGTCCACTGCTTCTCAGCAACCCACCCCCAACTAGCATTCTTTGAACACAACTGTCTCCTCGATGTTTCCAAATCAGCAAGTAATTTTGAGTTACAATTAAACTTAGCAGAAATGAAAGGAAAAAGAGCAAAAGTAAATTAACTTGGATTACAGCATTGCCCTTTCTTCTCTCTCTCCCTTTCTTTCTCTTTCTCTCTCTTTCCTCTTTCCTTCCTTCCTCCCCCTCTTCCTTCCCTCCCTCCATCCCCCCCTCTTTCTTTCCTTCTTTCCTTCCTTCATTCCTCCCCCTTCCTTCCTTCTCTCTCTCTCTCTTTCTTTCTGTACCAGGGATTGAATCCAGGACTGCTTAACCACTGAGCCACATTTTATTTCTTATTTTGAAGCAGGTCTCACTAAGTTCTCAGGGCCTTGCTAAGTTACTGAGCTACTTTTGAACTTGTTATCCTCTGCCTCAGCCTCTGGAGTACCTGAGATTACAGGAGTGTGGCCTGGCTAACTGCTTTTTCTTTATTCACAACTTAACTATGGAATGTAATGTTGCCATTCCTTTCTCTACTAAATAATTATTTTCTTATTTTAGTATGTTTAATAGTTATAAACTCTCCAGGCTTATATAAATATAGTAAGTAATTAAAAATCAGATATAGCCAGGAAATGTACATAAGTTTTTTTCCTAAAACAATGTTTTAATCAATCTCTATACTGTGGATACTTCCTTATTTATCTATCAGCCACTTTATTGTATAATTTATCATTTTGGTCAAATGAAAGATTAACCATTTTTTATCTGCCTGTTATATTCTTGATAAAATTACTAGTTTTTATAATTAATTTGAGCTTATGTTGTCAATAACAGATGTGTTATTTATATAAATTTTCATCTTAAAAAGTACAATTCTACACATTTATATCTATCATATAAAGCTAACTATGGATCTAGAATATAAAAAATTTATATCTCTAAATATATATATATATCAAATTCATTTTAAAATGTATTATGCAACTAACCTGAGTCTCATAATAATTTACTTAATATAGTTTGAGCTATTTATGATAACCCAAATTCATCATGCCAGGGAGGAATTACAGTACTCCTGTCTCTCGGTATCCTGAGGACACATGCCTGTGTGGGTACAAACATGCATGTTCACAATACAAAGTTCCTTTCCCTTCTTATTCCTGTAACTAATGAGTTTTAACATATTCTTTTGTATATTTCAATCTTTCAATCTTCTGCAAATCATGTTTAAACTTAAAGATCCAAGACCTGGTGACTGACAGCTAAAATTATCACATAGTGCTCACTATTTAATTTTTAAAATATATACACACATACACTTACTTTGAAGTGTCTGATTCTAGATCACAAGTGCTACAAAAAGTTTAATCATTGGAAAAGTGTAGCTTTGCTAGTGTATGGAAGAGTCCACAGATTAAAACTGTTCACAAACAGACTGTTTTCAAGTCATTTCAATTATTGGTTGTTCATGATATGCTTTAACATGCATTGATTTTCTTGAAGTACCTTTGCAACTCTACCTTCTATTCTTTATCTTCTCATTTTTCCACTCCTGGTGGGCATTTACAAAATGTCTAGTAAATTAATATTGGTTAAGATGAAATTCATTTGACTACTCTCATGTAGATCTCTATATCCAGTTATATAAAGACAGAGTGTGTTTTTTCAGTTGTCTACATACTGATACTCAGTATCTCATTATGTCTTAAAAGTTCAATGTGTTAGGTAAGAAGCAGCTGATACTCTGGAGGATTACCCTAATAAGGGAATTGATCTACATGTAACAGCATAAAATTATTACATTATCACTGAAAAGGGCCTCCAGATCATATAATTTACATCCTTTAACTACAAATGAAGAATTTTATTGATTTGTTCAAGGTCATACTGCTAGTTAACACACAATCCACAAGGAGCATCCAGATTTCCTGGTCTCAATTATTTGGTCCATGGTATACTACTAAGCTATGTTTTTAAAGACTTTCTTTTTTAACTGTAGTAAATACACCTAACACAATGTACTATCTTAACACTATTAACATTTAAGATTGCCTTTTAGAAGGAAAGGCATCATAGCAAACTGCAGAACAACAAAGAACAGACGGTCCCCATGTAGAGATTAAATCTTGTTTTTAGGTGGAAGAGATGTGGTGTATGGATCAACAGCTCTGCAGAGAAAATTTCCTTTTTCTTCCCACACACAGCATGTGCCATCTACTGCTTAAAAGCCCAATTAGGAGAAAGGCCAGCTGGACTACTGTTCCACTCACTTAATAAGTAAATCCTGTTAAATCTCTCTCAAACCAAGTTAAGACTCACCTGTGAACATGCAGACACAGCAATATGCAACATGATATAGAAAAAGCACCACCCAACCACCACCGGCATCACCAATGAAAATATTTCCCTTAATAAGAACAGCTCTTACTGTTTTATAAATACTCGCTGGGGGCATCATCCCAACTATGAAAGGTGTTGTTGGTTCTACTCGTCTTTTCTTTTCACCATGGTTCAAGCGCACAGACACTAAATCTACCGCGACGCAAGATATAAAGGATTCACTTCTCAATCAATGTCCTGTTTCTTTACTGTTTTAGAAAATGTTACCAAGCATGAGTCACTTTCTCCCACTCACTTCCTGATTTAAACTTTCACTGCTTGAGAGTGAAATTAATTAATTCACTAACTGGAAGAAATAAGCCATTTGCTCTTTGTGTATTGTTTTTTTTTGGGGGGGGGAGGTCAGTGAAAAGTTTGATTTCATTTGAGTTAAAGTTCTAAATACAACCAACAATCACTTTTAACTCTTATATTTTAGAATGAGTCCTTTTGAATTTCTGCCTGTGTTAATGTCAATAAGGCCGAGCACCATTAAAAAAAACTCCTGTCTTATATTTGCTGTTTATAAATTTTCTGATAACTGCCAACTTTTCAATTTTCAATACCCCTACATAGTTATTTAGCGTCATCAGTGAGAGAGTAAGCAGTGTGAAATTTTTCTTCTCTTCAGAGATGTAAATAGCCTTTTTATAAAAAAAAAAAAAAAGCTTTCTAATCTAGGCAAATTTTGGATGATACTTATATTGCACCTGTGATCCAAGAAGTCCCAACTAATGTATACAAGCCATATTTATTAATATTCCCAAAGAACTAAACTGACATGAATAAAGAACACAATTCAAATGACCTTCTTATTGGAATTATATAAAAATCTCTGCAAGTTAGTGGACATGCCAGAAGTAGCAACACCAAGATTTACTGGTTCTAATTGTTTAGTCCATGATATACTAGTAATATATATCTTTTTTATATACTTTGTCCTTTTTTAAAGATTTTCTTTTTAATTGTGGTAAAAGAAACTTAATGAGCCGGGTGCGGTGGCACACGCCTGTAATCCCAGCACTTTGGGAGGCTGAGACAGGAGAATCGCGAGTTCAAAGCCAGCCTCAGCAATGGTGAGGCACTAAGCAACTCAGTGAGACCCTGTCTCTACATAAAACACAAAATAGGGCTGGGGATGTGGCTCAGTGGTCGAGTATCCCTGAGTTAATCCTTAGTACCAAAAAAGAGAAGAAACTTAGTGACATTTATTAGGTTAACATTAAGAAAATCCAACATTTTAATTTACCTGAACACAGGTAAATTATTAATGTATTTCACCAGCAAATCAGGTGTTGGATGAAATTTGTATAGGAGCACAAACACCATCCAGGTAGTTCATCAAACTGCTTCCCTCTTCAGGAAGGACTTGAACTTTCAGTTCACCACTCTAGTAAACTACCTATGGCTGTGGCAGTTATTGACATTTCCTGCATTTTGCCATTTAGATTTGTGATTTGTTGTAGCAAGGATACAGCACTGCCCTGAGAGTCACAGCACAAAATGTCTGGGCCATTTATTAATTACATACAGCAGTGAAACTTGGAAAATCACTGAACTTTTCTGGGACTGTTTCTTCTATTAATGAACTGCTTGACTGGAATGATCTTTAAATGACTTCCTAATTACAAAATCAAGCCATTTAGTATTATATTGGGTATTAATAAGAAAACTTTAAAAATGAGGAGACTTAAAAGAGTTATAATCTGTTGAGTAATTTGTTAATACTTCCATATTAATGTCCTTCAAAGCATCATCTGCTAGTGGCAAGTTCATGTTCCATGTCTAATATTTTTCTTTAGCAGATTACAGACTTTGAAAGAAGAATATAAAATTTCTTCGTGCTTACCGTGTAATCATTAGGGAGGCAGCACCACCACCTAGAGGAACCAAGAACATTTCCTTCCTACATGAAGACAACATGGTTGTGAATTTCCTATATCAAAATTGGCACACTGGGGGCTGGGATTGTGGCTCAGCGGTAGAGCGCTTGCCTCGCATGCGTGAGGCCCTGGGTTCGATCCTCAGCACCACGTACAAGCAATAAAATAAAGACATTGTGTACATCTACAACTAAAAAAAATTAAAAAAAAAAAAAAAAAAATTGGCATACTGTTCTGCCCCTTGCAATCACAATCAAGAGATCAACAGAAACTACATGAAAAGGTGAAACATTCCTTCAGACATGGCCATTAGTGCCCAAAGCTTCAAACTGCCTTAACTACTGGAGTGAGTGATATGACTCACTCATTCCATGGGTGCAATGAGATCATTTTTAAACAGCTGTATGGTGGGCAGTGCTTCCCCTGCTTATGAGCTAGACTTGAGCTCTACCTTCGTCTCCTGGTGCTGGTCCAGCTGGTCCAGTTCCACGGGGCTTTCTCCATTTTCCCTCTCTTGTACCTTGGCCTCTGCTTCCACCCTCCCTTCTTTCAGGGGGAGTACCGTGCCTATACTTGGAGTCCTGCAGCTACTGTCAGAAACGTCTCCATCATGGTCACTTGTTGTGGGTGATGCAGAACCAGTAGCACATTCATCTCTTTCTCCGTTCATGAAGTGTGTATCAAGGAAGGGCCCAGCAGTTTGAATGGGAGTAGCTGGGCGCCCAGTGGCTGCTTTAGCCTCTTCACATTCCATCTGGTTTTGGGCTGCCGTTATACCATTGGCCACACAAGTCTGTTCACCCTGAGTCTGATCGGTA
Source organism: Geosciurus inauris (assembly GCA_004024805.1). Lineage (NCBI taxonomy): Eukaryota > Metazoa > Chordata > Mammalia > Rodentia > Sciuridae > Geosciurus > Geosciurus inauris. Next base: position 53,243 of record PVHX01005064.1, on the reverse strand, counting down.
CCATTTGCCTGCCTCTGGGGTGAGTGCTCAGAGAGGAGTTTTTGTGGAGGTGTGGGTGTTAATCCATGCCGTCCAGGGGTTCGAGGAGCATTTAAGTTCGCAGCAGAATCTTTCTTCAAATCACCATAATTTGCTAATGCACTAAAAGATAAAATACAAAGGAAGAGTGAAAACATTGGCATGGAAGTCTGAGCACAGGGACCAATTAATTCCAGTGGAAAAAGGACTTTGTCCACTCTCTTACAGCTTTGGAAACATGGTTCTGGGGATGCTATCCACATTTAAACAAATAGTTAAATAAAGATGATAAGCCTGGGTTTACCTATGGAGTCTGGACCATTTCCTTAAGCTGTTTAATAATGACTAGTTAGTAAAAACGTAGATGTAAGAATTACTTATATTTAATAAAGTCATCTTTTCCCAAGATTTTTATTTCTCTTAGAATTTTAAAAACAAGCACAGCAGAGCTGGGTGCAGTGGTGCACACCTGTAATCCCAGAGGCTCAGGAGGCTGAGGCAGGAGGATTGTGAGTTCAAAGACAGCCTCAGCAACTTAGCAAGGCCCTAAGCAACTCAGTAAGACCCTGTCTCTAAATAAAATACAAAAAGCGTTAGGGATGTGGCTCAGTGGTTGAGCGTCCCTGGGTTCAATCCCTGCTGCCAATAAAATAAAATTACACAAATAAAAATAAGCATAGCAATCCCCGGTTTATGAACTTGTGCTAAACCAGAAAGTTATTTTTATTTGCACAGCAGAACACATTCTCAAATACTTAATTTTCCATGCTGTAATACCTTCTAACTGGTCTCCTTGCTGGTCTGTTTCCATTCTTGATCCCTTTCAATCTAGTCTCTGCAAGTCAAATCAAACTCAGAGGGCTTCCTTGTACACTTAAGGGCAAATGACATCCTGGTAATACATTCCAGACTCTATACCCTCCACCCCTCAGCCCCCTGACTCACATATCCTCCCCTGACCACGGTCTTGCTTTACTCCTTGCTCTTTCCTGTCCCCAGTAAGCAAATGTGTATATCTTGGGGTCACTGCAACTGCTGTCCTCTGCCTAGGACACAGGTGGCTTCTTCCTCTTCTTCATTCAGGTTTCTGCTCAGATTCACCTTTCAAGTGGCTTTTCCGGATGGGTCCATCTAAAACAGCACACCCCATCACTAGCTACATATTTTATTCTTCCTTAAAGTCCTTATTGCCACTTGACATTATATGTAGTCCTAATAGTTCTAACAAGACAATGGAATCTCATTCCCAGTACAAAACAATGTTCCTATGGAAATACTTGCGTGGCATTCTAACCTAGGATTTCAGAGTGGTAGAGGGGGACATTGGGTTATAGTCTGACAGATCCCTGTGACCTAAATAAGAAGAAATAAAAACAGACTAAAACTCTGCAAGGTGCTGCATGGTGCCGTCCTGTTTTCTGCTTTATTCCTTCCTTCAGCATGGTGCTTGATGCATGTGAAGTGCTCAATGAATATTTGATGGACTATGAATAATAATGATGATGACTGTGACAATAATACAATAACACAGACCATCACATGTTTACTAAGTCCCACAAATTATGCAAAGCCCTTTACAGTGGTCATCACATTTCATCCTCATAAAACTCCAAAACCAGGGACCAAAGAGAAATCTAGGCTTAGAAAATGGCATCCAGCTGGACCCAGTGGTGCACGCCTGCAACCTCAGCTACTACAGAGGCTGAGGCAGGAGGATTGCAAGTTTGAGGCCAGCCTCAAGGCCAACAGCTTAGTGAGAACTTGTCTGAAAATGAAAAGGACTAGGAATAAGGCTCCATGGTAGAGTACTTCTAATTCAATCCCCAGTGCCACACACACACAAAAAGGCATCTTGTGGCCAATGTCAAGTGGCAAAGCCAGAATTCAAACCAGGAAGCCCAACTCTAAATCTCATGATGATCTTCACCCATGTAATGGGGATGAATGGATGTTTAGGATGAAATGAAGAGCAGGTGAATAAGCTGCAGACAAAAAGTTGGAACACTTTTGCTTCGTTGCACCCTCGAAAGCAAGATGGGCCACCAACAGCTCTGTGGAGCCACCTGCGAAAATTTAACCAGGGTTCTCGCTCTTGTCAAGTCTGCTCAAACTGGCACAATCTGATCCAGAAATATGACCTCAACATGTGCCAGCAGTTGTTTCCATCAGTATGTGAAGAATACAGGCTTCATTAAGTTGGACCAAGTGATCTTCCTTGAATGGATTGCCCAAGACAACCACTCCATGAAAGAGAACATGCTGCTCTTTGTACCTAAAATAAAAGTCTAAAAATCTCTCCCTCCCAAAAAAAGTGGGAACAAAGTCCAGTGCTGGTTATTTTCCCCACTGCAGTTTTTAAAAAGTAGAGGTAGAGAGCAATTCCCATGGACAATGCTAAGATGTGAGTTGCCTTTTCTCTTTGCTCTACCACCTCCAGCCACAGCTGCTCTAGACAGGAGATTGGAAACAGAATACACAACAAACAGCAAGAAAGTGAGAAGGGAGGGAAAAGGTCTGGGTCAAGACGAGCACAACAGGAAGGGAAGGAAAGTTCAATAGTGGAAAATGTTATGCATACCAAAGTTGTAGGTGGCCAACACAAATACAAGTGGCAAACACCATCACTAATATTTGCCTTCTAGGAGAGTGTATCCTTGGCCTAGATAACTTCTCCTTGGAGATTTGAATCAAACTGTCTTCCTTTTTATGCCCACTTGGGCACCTGATAACCTGGTAGATAGATCAACAGATCCCCTGAACCAAACTGAGGGAAGCTAGGGACTTTTTAGAAGGACTACTTTGGATGATAGCTGGAAATTTTCCATAAGTGACATCAAGGGTATATCTGGGGATACGGGGGTATGTAGCAGGGGTTAGTAAAATCAGTAGTTGAGCCAGTACTTAGAAGATTCCTGCTACTTTATGGATTTCAAGCCATGAAGTAAAACAGCTGGCTTTGAAATACCCTTGAAAAAATTAGTGTTCACCTCTGCAGAAAATGTTATTCCAAAACCCTGAAGTCTTTGTAAATTAAAAAGAATAGTCTCTCTTACTCTGATAGAGGAAGAGATGGAGGAAAGGAAACCACACACACACACACACACACACACATAAATAAATAAATAAGTAAGTAAGTAAGTAAGTAAAATCTACTTGTTCCAAATCACTCTTTCAATGAAACTATGACAGGTGAGGTCTTAACAGCAGTATGGTAAAGTGCTCTAGATCATCCTGACTAGACTCTACTCTAGCACATGCTGGTTCTTGGTGTCAATCAGTTTCCTGTGGTAACTCAGTTGAGTAATCTTCCTTTATCCCACAAAATGCTAGTTTGGGCTGTGATAACTGGGATTAAAAGTGAAAACTACCCTGTAGGTATTTGGACATCACTTAACAAAATACAAGCACAAATTTCTCACTGAAAAGCTATAGGCCCAGGGCCACTGTTATGGTTTAGATATTAGGGATCTCCCAAAAGCTCATGCATGAGATAATACAAGAAAGTTTAAAGGTAAAATGATTGGGTTAATTAGTGCATTAATCCACCGATAGGGATTAACTGGATGGTAACTGAAGGCAGGCAGGGTATGGCTGGAGGAGGTGGGATCATTGGGGTGTGCCTTTGGGATATATATTTTTACTTGGTAAGAGAAAAACTCTCTTTTTTTTCTCTCTCTCTCTACTTCCTGGTGGCTATGTCCTGAGCTGCCTTCCTCTGCTATACTCATCTGCTATGATGTTCTGCTTCATCTCAGGCCTAGAGCAACAGAGTCAGCCATCTATAGACTGAGAACTCTAAAACCATAAGCCCCAAATAAACTCTTCTTCCTCTATGTTGTTCTTGTTAGGACTTTTGGTCACAGCAGAGTAAAACAGCCAGTTATGATATGCCTGCAAACATATCATTATCTGTTTGCACTGGCAGGACTCTGCCACAAATACTATTCCTTCACCAGACTTGCCCAAACACGTTACAACCTATCTGCACTTAGAACACACTTGCTTAAAATGTCATAAAATTATAGCACTTCTTTATTGAGATCAAACCTTCAGGGCTTTGCATCAAGAATTGACTTTGAATTTGTGCAGCTTGAAAGAGTAAAAGAAAACTGATATTATTAAACAGAAAAACTGCACATTTCTCATGTACAGAAGAATCCAAAACCAATGCAAGGAGTGGGTTACCAAAATGTGAGGATGAGAGGCTCAGTCTTTGGAATACTGACTCCTTCAGGGCTTCATAAAGCCACTCCTGAAGCCCAGGGATGCAGGCTCTGGCATGCTATAATGACAAGGTCAGGGCTCCAGCTCTCCTTCCATTAGGAAGTATCTGGGCATAGCTACTAAAATCTGCCAACAAGAGGGATCACTTTTTCTATTATTATTGAAGCAATTTACCCTGATAAGCAGAAAATTTTTTTTTAATGGAATTAAACCATTCTTGTAAAGATTGCTATAAATTAAGATAGCAAAGGAATTGTAAATCCTAATTTAGAGGGGGAAATGAAGTTTAAAGATTTATGACCAAAATCCCCACAATTTGATTAGGAATGAAAACAGGCTTCTAAGTTACTCTTTTCCAGAATGTGTAGATAAACACAGTCCCAGTGTTGCAGTTTTGTGCTTGGCCACAACTTTCAGGATATTCTGCAAAAAATTCCAACCTCCAATTTCACTACATAAATAACAAGAAATCCCACATGATGGGAAACCATTCCCAAATATTATACAGGAATGAATGAAAATATTCAGCTTCTAGGACAAAAGCAAAGATACGTATATAAGTGTGTACACACACACACAAACACACACACACACACATATTCTTTTACTCTTCTGATAAACATCTTAAATAAAATTCTATTTAAGTCAGTGATGGGAATTCTAGCAAAAGATTCTTTAAAAAATGTTGAGGGTCTTCTAAATAGAAAATCAACTTATATGGGTTTGTTTTTTCCTTTAAGTGAAAAATACGCAGTATTTTACCTGCCTTCCCGTGGGGACATTAAAAAATATATAAATTCTATCTATAAGTACAAACTAAAATTAAGCATGAATTCTGCTTTAAGGAATAACATCTCTGGAAAATCTACCACAAGATGGTTATGGGATGCAGGGAAATGGGCTGAACGAGTATAAAAGACTCACATTAAATAAAATGGGTCAGAAAGAAAAGACAGCCACAGATGAGAGAAGCCTACATTCCCAAACACACAAAGTGAGAAGCAGAGACAACTTTTTGTCCTTTCTAAACCAGACAGCTGATAATCAACAAAACTCATTGGCTAATGAGGAGTGACAGAGAGGGACATGCACAGACACAGAGGAAATGAGAGCGAGCACATCTATCCAAAGCAAATGATTTCATGAAATCCCTGGTGGCCTAGGGTGCTGCATGTAGGGAATTTATAGAAAAATGACAATTCACTCTAGGGCAAAACTAAGTTATTTTAAAAATGCACGTGCTAAAGGCCTACCAAAGCTAATGGAATTACATACTATTTTAATTCAGAAAGTCTATGGCTTTATTATCTTTTCCAAAATTGGCTTCTTCCCTCTGCCTTTTTTCATTGTTAACTCTTACCTGCCTCCTTCAAAGCGACTGATGAGATCTGAAACCTTACTGGGTTTTTCTTTTGAGACACAAGAAGCAGAGACAGGTTTAACTTCCTCCATCCTTGGTTTTGCACTAGGTAAAGCTTTATGCCTGGGGGTTTGGTGTATATTGGACGAAGGTGAATTCTGCAGATGTAATGGCTTTGGAGGCACTGTAGAAAAAGAACAGAATTCAATATTTCACCAATATATTGTTCTTTAACAATAAAGAGTCTGGTGCCCTGGGTACAAAAATCTTTAGCATTATCACACCATTGTGAGGAGTCTGTTCAATTTGAACTGAACCTTAACCAAGGAACCTTTATCTTGGACATTTGCTCCATGTCCCATGGAAATCCTATTTCCAAATTTAAATAGTATTAATTCATCTCAAATATGGCATTGATAAACAATCTACAAATATATGCAGGACTACAGCATTCCAAACTCTATCAGAGACAACATAGCAGTTATTCATTTAAACAGAGAAAAGAAAGTGCTAAATTTGAAACTAAATCCTAGAGATAAACTATTTGCTGCAATACAGATTTTCTAATTGAGTGATAACAGGTATACCAGAATCCAGAGCTAGTAAGTTAAACAACACAAAAGCCAACAGAACAACAAATAGCAGCAATACAAGGTTGCATTTATATAGCATTTCCCATTTCATGAAAGCATTTACCTCATTTGAGCTTAGATAGAATTTTACACCTTATAGACCAGGGCCAGAGGTAGGTACTATCATTCATCCATCATGTTTATGAACACTTAAAGAAGTTTAGTGATTGACTTGGGGTAACCAGGCTAATCTGATTTGATGACTGGTATCTAGACTTTAGGATTCCCATCATCAGTACTGCTCTTCCTTATAAACCCAGCAAAAAGGGGTGGAGGAACACAACAGTTCTTTTACTACTATTTGCTACGTTATATAGTTGGCTTGCATCGATATACCACAAATCATGTTTACTAGTAATTCCTTCACTCAATTCACAGAATAGGAAAAGATCAGTTCCTGAAATACTAAAATCTACAGACATTCCCTAGCAGACTGTAGATGAGGAGATCTAATGTGCCACAAGTATATAATCAGTACAGGAATTCCTTCACTTACAGAAAACCAATACTGCTTTGTTCTCTAAGATTAACACTGAGGGTAAAAGCTTAAAACATGTATTTTTCTAGGATTGATTTTAACAGATCAAATAGAATCATCTCCTATTTTCCTTCTTAAACCATTCCACCTTCTGGAACAAGGGTGAGAAATCATGTCTCCTTCTATTACGTGCCCCACTTTGCCCAGCTGGCTGTCCTGGCTTTCAGTTATCTCATCTCTTATGAACTCAGCTAGCTGACAGTTGCTGGATGCGCACTGGCCTAGATTTCATCACTTCTGTGCCAGTTATCAATTTATTACAGGGAAGCAAAAAATATATCACAATGAGCTACAAGTGGAGCAGTTAATTCATTTTATTGTCTTTCAACATAAGAAGAAAATCCCTGAATGAAAGAGCATGCTTTTTTTTTTTTTTTTTAAGTGAAAATGATATTGTCTCAGATGCATTCAGGGGAAATGGTTAGTGTAGTATCCATTGGGAAGGAACGGGTTTACATAATAAGTGTGACGTGTTAATTTTAAGAAAAAACTTCCCACACAGAAAAAATACAAAGCAGTAAAGCAGGACACCATCCCGACACATACACACACAAAAACAAAAACAACATCTTTTAACTTTAAGAGTAACTTTGGCATTTCTAACTAGAATATTGAAAGGAAGTGAATATGTTCTTCATAATTCTTTGTGCTAAAATTATTATAAAATATATCATCCATTTACAGTTGATTCACTGAACATTTCTTATTACATGTGAGACACTGTTAGATACTTGAAAAACTGAAAAATAAAGGCTTAGCTATCAGAGATGACTCCACTAACCTTAGCAAACCAATTATGCACCTCACCTACCCATGCTGGGGTTGGAACCCAGGGCCTCCTGCATACAAAGCACATATTCCACTACTGAGATATCCCCTGCCCTATACCTATCTCTCAAACTGTTTCATAGCACTGTGTAGCTTTTCTTCAAAGTGCTTGTAGGTTTTATGCAACTATTAGATAACTAGTGATACACTAGTAATATATACAAATAACAATAAAGTAACCAAAAAATTTAGTGTATGTGCTGCTGAAGCAAACACATGATCACAATTATATTTACTGCACACCATGTTTGGTAAATCTGTGAACACACATATAGGCACTAATTAATGTGTCACCCATGAATTCATATACTAGTGGGGGAAACAGTTTAACCATGTTCATAAAGATGGGTGCTGGGTGTACTGCATTTCAGAAGGAAGGAAGAGGAATCTAATTCAGTAAGAGAGATAACCAAAAGGCACAGTAAATCAGTAATATACACATTTTAAATAAAGGAACACATATAGTATGTGGATAAGACAAATATTTCAAAATGGTTCACAATGGCCAAAGTGTCAGAAATATTGTCTTACAGAGAAATTGTCCTTTTCTTTGTCATTACTGGTCTATAATAAAATATAATGCATACTTTGCTCAAAAAGACCTAACCAATAAATTGTGCAAAGAATTCCCTCACTCTCAACGTTAAGCAGTAATCTAGGAATATCTACTACAGATTTCAAAGGGAAATATATCTTGTATGCTATGTATTTCCAGTGCTAAAAATTTTATTCTAAATTAAAAACTAAGAACTTATATTTCAATTTAATACTTTGTATCAAAAGAAAGTAATAGCAGGAACAAGGAAGGAAAGAATTGATGCCTCAAATTACTGAAACTAAGTTTCTTTTCATGTTTCTCAGCTTCTGGGAAACCAAAGGAGTTACAGTGGTTTTCTTTATCTCCAAGGATTCATCTTCTTTCTTTTCTGTTGCCTAGATGTTCTCCAAGGATTTTAAAATATCCTCCCCCTGTAAACTTTAGACTGTTATCAATGCTTTCTGCTGCTGCCTCTAAGATACACTCCTACTTCTCAATTAATCTCTGTCTCCCTCACACCTCCCTATTTCTGATGTTTTACATGGTGGGGTTAGCATTTCCAAGTGCTCTCTGGGCATCTTCCTAGGTGCTCTATCAGTAAATCCAGTTCATTGTATCTAAAACTCAATTTATGACTTCTTACAAATCAGCTTCTTCTCCACCTACATTCTCCATTTTTATAAATGTTTAACATCATTTATCTCAGAATCATTCATCAAATGCACATTGACCATTATAGCCATGGACTAAACAGTGTTCTGGGCACTGTGCACATGCTCCTTGCTCTCACAGATATACAGTCCATTGGGGAAAATCCACCTTCCCTCTAACATTGCCCTTTATACAGTCATTTATAAAGTCCAGCTGATTATATCTCTATAGCAGCTGATCAAGGTGCTCCTCCTCTTCCTTCCACAGTTACTGCTCTAAGGCCCTCTTATCTCTCACATAACCCCAGCACCCACATTTAATTCAAAACAAATAATAAAAATGAAAGAGTCAAGAATCCCAGCTATTCAGGAGGCTAAGCAGGAGGACTGCAAGTTCAAGGCCATCCTGGGCAACTTCGCAAGACCCTACCTTAAAATGAAAAGTGTTGGGGGTGCAGCTCAGTGGTAGAGTGCCCTTGGGTTCAATTTCCATGAATTCATGTTCACACACACACACACACACAAGCTCACAGTATGTGCCTATAAGGTGAATTTTTCATGAGCAACTTGAATTATGGGTCTCATGAACTTTTATAAAGAGATGACAACTCTAATCCATCGCTATTGGTTTGAGAATTTGAGGGTCCAGGCTTGGAAAGATGACGATGATGAAGAGGAGGAAGAGGAGAAGGAGGAAGAGGAGGAGGAGGAGGAGAAGGAGGAGGAGAAGGAGGAGGAGGAGGAGGAGGAGGAGAAGGAGAAGTAATGTCTGCCCTGAGTGCAAAATAGAATATTTGTTATTGTTTAAAAATTAATACATTAGCAACTATCTGATATTGTGAGTACTGGATAGTATATGAAGTGTGAAAAAATATGCCCCTGAATATACTACTGTGGCATAGGATTATTTTGAGCAAAAGACTTTAGAGAAACAGCAGGTCCAAGAAGGACACTTTGCCCCTTTTTCTTCCTTAAACCAGAAGGGGTGGGGGAAGCCCTCTAGAAGCTGTTTCCCTACACCAGAAGGAAAGTAACATTTGTATCACCACTGATGGGGAGTTAAGGCTAAGAAAAACTGTACAAACATACCTTGTTAAAGTAATCCCTACTTTCTAGTGTTCCCTCTATAACTAAGGAAAAGTCCCTTTGTCTTGCCTTACTTTCATAATTTATTATTTTTTGTCCAATTCAGTATATAAAAATTCAGCTTCTTTAGGCCTCCATTTTTCTTGTGAAGACTCCATGTACATATAAAAAATACATATGCATTATGTATATATACATCATGTGTGTATATACACATATATAATATATATTACATATAAAATATATACATATATATATATAAAGTTGTAATGCTTTTTCTCTTGTTAATCTGTCTTGTTTCAGTTTAATTCTCAGGTCTAGTCATAGACCCTAAAGACAAAGAGAAGAAATTTTTCTTACCCTACACTTAGAGGGTCATGAATCAGAAAGAATTAATCTTCCTTTCTTACATATCAATAAAATCTAGACTGTTAGTAATCTATTATAAAATTAAAAAGAAACCAAAAATCCAGAGCTAAAGAAATAATGATTTTAGCTGGGTTCAGTGGTACACACCTGTAATCCCAGTGGCTCGGGAGGCTGAGGCAGGAGGATCCCGAGTTCAAAGCCAACCTCAGCAAAAGTGAGGTGCTAAGCAATTCAGTGAGACCTTGTCTCTAAATAAAATACAAAATAGGGCTTGGGATGTGGCTCAGTGGTCGAGTGTCCCTGAGTTCAATCCCCAGTACTCCCCCCAAATTGTACAGTAGAGGAAAAAGATCATAAATTGTAGGAAAGACTTTAAGGCTACAGCTTATTATTAATTCTTGTTGGTATTAGAGATGATGAGAATGGAAATGCTAAATGTTTCAAATCCTCCTCGTTTTACTATTTTGTTAATTAATTTATTAATTAACTTCTGATATTATATTAGTTCTAGAGATAATGGGACAGTATTGTAGCATCTAAAACAGGCAAAATCATTTCTATAACAGTAGTTTAGCATGTAACTATAATCATTCCCTTCTTCATTGTTAAACTTTGTACAAAAATAAGATTATCAGGTAAAGGATGTTCTGAATCCAGAATGCATACTACAACACTTTTCACTGAATAACAACACGTGAGTACATCTTAGTAAGGATGTGAACAATGTCAGAATTTTGTTAGCAAGAATTTTGTTACGTCTACATGTAAATAAAGATGTCGCAGCAGGTTATTTTCTTTTGAAGTAGATTTCCTGGGCTTTTTCTTATTACCTACCTGATCTCTCCCAACCTACCCCTATGCAGCTTTGGCAGTAGCCCCACTGAGTTTTATACTGAATCGTAAGCTTGCAATGTTTTCCTCAGGCCTTCAGGTTGTTGCAACACCTGGAATGTCTCTTGTAATCTTCCCGATCCACTTGGCAAATTTCCATACTTTCAACAAAGCTCACCTCGGGCATCAACTCCTTTTGAGAAGCCCACCCTGAGTATTCCCCTCTAATTGCCCTTGTCTTCCCACCCTACCTCAAAAATCTTCACTGGTCTTTCTCAATTAATGTTTGTCATAATATTCTGTAATATTTTTGAACCACCATTGTCTTCTTGTCTTCTTGTGTTTCTTGATGACATCTCAATGAGATCAGCCTAGGCCTTCTGATCCATCTGATTATATGTTAATATTCAATTCCTAAGGAAAATCAATGTATACCAAAACCAATTTACCTTATTGCTCTTATCAAAGATTCAAAAAGTAACATATAGCTACTTTGAGGAATAAACCACTTAGAAAAGGATTTTTTGGACTTACCTAGAACCACCCCACTTATGAAAGCATTTTGTAACTATAAAGATTAATATATATGAGATCTAAAGTCTACGTGGAATTTTGTGGTAGGATACAAAGCTTCAAAACTCCCTAACTCCCTTAGTCTGCCCCTGCCCCCATGAAGTGTTCCACCCTCTGTTGCTTCTAAGATGCTCTGCGAGAACCTGGAGCTTTTTAACCCAGAAGACTTGTGTATTATGAATGACTGAGAAAGGAATAACCACCAGAATAAAGAACTCCAATAGACTATTAACTAAAAGAACCTGTAACCCAAGAATATAAAGAGGAAAATTAGTGTTTACCTGCACTAATAATCAAGGAACTGCAAATTAAACCCACCATATAATTTTTTTTTTTTTTTTGTACTAGGGATTGAACTCAGGGGCACTCGGCCACTGAGGCACATCCCCAGCCCTATTTTGTGTTTTATGTAGAGACAGGGTCTCACTGAGTTGCTTAGCGCCTCGCCATTGCTGAGACTGGCTTTGAACTCACGATTCTCCTGTCTCAGCCTCCCTAAGTGCTGGGATTACAGGCTTGAGCCACCGCGCCCGGCTAAACCCACCAAATAATTTGCTACCATCAAATTGATCAAAAATTTTAAATCTCACAATACCAAGAGTCAGTGAGGGTATGAAGCAATGTGAACTTTCATTATGTTTTTGGTGAGAATAGAAATTGATAAAACCACCAAGAATTCAGCCTTTTCAAAATATTTTATAGGAATTCTTATAGACATAAACAGGGTTTTAAAATTTTTACCTTTTCATTGATTCAACAAATACTTAATGAATGACTATTAACTTCCAGGCACTTTAGCCAGTGAGCCAAATGAAAAACAATAATAACAAAATAGTAAGCAAATCAGGTTGTCAGTAGGTAGAAGTGCTAAGAGAGAAGGGGGTAGGAGCTAAAAAAGCAAGATCACTCGGAATGTACGGAGGGCATATTTCAGCACTAAACAGGATGTCCAAAGTAGGCTTCTGTGGAAAGCATGGATTTGAAAGGCTTGAAGAAACTGAGCCAGTTTCTCAGGGAAGAGCATCCCAGCAGGTGGAGCAAAAGCTAGAGACTACTAATGTATGGAGCCCAACATAAGTGCAGCAGAATGAGTGAGTGGGCATGAGTAGGTGTTGAAGTCAGAGGGGGCCTGAAATGTTAGGGACCCCAGAAGTGATTTTGACTTTGCAATAAATGAGAAGTCATTGCAGAGTTCTGGGCAGAGATGTGACATTATGACCTTAATTTCAACAGCACCACTCTGGCTGCTGTGCTGAGAATATAGGGGAGAACAAGTCAGAGGTTATTATAGAAATCCAGGCAAGGGATAAGGATGTTTAGGAGACGATAAGATTTGATTGCATTCTAGGTATAGTTTATAAGGAGATTTCCTGCTACATTAAATGTGAGGTATGAGAAAAACAGGGAGAAGTCAAGGATGAGTCTGAGACCTTTGGCCTGAACACCTGAGGGAGGCAACAGTCATCAGCTGAAACAGTGAGTTGAGTAATTTTTGGAGAGAAGATTGGTAGATCAGTTTTGCATATGCTAAATGAGATATTTATTTGACTGTAAGTAAAATGGGCCATTAAGGCCACATTTATACACACAAAAAAAGAAGAAAACCTAATTACTAAAAATTTTCCAAGTATGCAAAGTGATCATCAAGAATGAAAAGAGAAACTAATTGCCAGATTAGAGAGTATTGGCAGATTTCAATTACTCTTAATAAAAATGAAAAATAATAATTGGCTATATGTAAATACATTACAATATACTTGTTAATGACAGATTATTACACATGGACTGCTTTACGTTAGAGGCATATGAATAAGTTTGAGGATTCTATATTCACATAAATTATTCAAATAAGAATAATGTGGCTTTTCATGAAACTTCAAAAATATCTAGGGTTAATGACTGACAATAATTGAATTTTACCAAAAAAAAATCATGAACTATGGAGAATGTTGTGGACAAAAGCTCTTGAGAGAAAAAGAACTATTTGCTTTAAAGAAGCTGTTTTGAGTTACTCCAGTATGGCCAGAAATAGGTCAATAATAAAAGTGGTGAACAAGAAGAAAGACTTATGTTTGAGGTCGCTCAGTAATTTGACTAGCAGCATTGGTATAGAGATGAATCAGCCATGGTTTCTTAGCCTTAGGGTATTTTCTGAGGTTGAAGCAAAACAGGATCTAACTATTCAAGAAATCCTTTAAAATCTACACACTTCAATTTAGATCTAAATGCTACTTTATCTAATCTAAAATTTACCACTTTTACTTTTTAAAAACCTATATACAAGTCTCCATCAACACAAACATAAACCTGTTCCAAACACATGATATACAATAACCACTACTAATATATATGCACACAACAGTAATCTCTCTCCTCTGAAAATCACCAAAATAAACTGTAGCTATGATCTCATTAGCACTTCACAGAAGGAAAAAGAAAAAAACAAGATATAATTATGTGCTCTTTTAGGATATAAATCAGCATTTCTCAAACTCAGCATTATTTATGTTTCGGTTTGGATAACATTTTGCTGTGAGGGGCTGTCCTGTACATTGTATAATATTCAGCATCATCCTCACCCTTTACTCACTAGATGCCGGTAGCAACTCTTACAAGTAATGTCAAGCAAAAAAATGTCCCCAGACAAAAGCAATGTCCCATGGAAGTGGTGGCAGAGTGCCAAAATTGTCTCTGGGTAAGAACTACTGATCTAGAACAAGAGCTATCAATTCAATTAAAATCACACAACAGCTCTTGAGCCTCAGCACCCTCACAATTTGTAAGGGATTAACAATTTAGTAGGAATAAAGTGTCAGTGAGCTACTCCCTTGCTCCATGCAGGAAGTCTTCATTAGCACCCCCCAATTCCTTCTTCACCTCAATCACTCAAGTATTAAGAGTATGGAGAAATCAGAAGTAGCACCTCTCTAGTAAAGGGTAGCCATTAAATATTGTTGGCCAGTAAGCCGTACACAGTACCCCATCTATCTGGTAGCTCATCTTAAAATCCTAAGATGTAGCCTCATTGCAGGGATATTGGTCTCTAAATGGTATATATTTGAAGTTTTAAATAAAGAATAGCAGAAACAAAGTGGAAGAAATGTGGCAATGGAAATCATTGTAGACCTGCCCCGTGCTATGAGAGGGAACACAAAACACAGGAAACACCCAAGACAGATGAATAAAATATATAGCAGTTCAGATGGTAATTTATAACAAAAAAACAAAGTAAGCATGGGAATTATTGTCTCAATACTGTGTCCACTCCAAATTCATGCTGACATCATTACCCCCAAAGGTGATGGTATGAAATGGTAGGGGTCTCTGGGAGATGATTAGGTCATGATTAAGGCCTGCTTCTGATGAATGGGATTCACACCCTTTCAAATAGGTCCTAGAGAGGACTCTCGCCCCTTCCACCATGTGAGTTTAGTGTCAATCAGAAAACAGGCCCTCCTACTTAGTAAGACTCTGTCTCAAAATAAATAAGGCAAAGGGCTAGGGATGCAGTTCAGGGGTGAGTCCTTGATTAGCATACATGAGGCTCTTTGGTCCACCCCAGCACTGTTAAGGAAAAAGAAACAATGAAAAAGAAAGAAAGAAAGAAAGTAGGCTCTCACTAGACACGAAATCAACCAGTACCCTAATCTTGGACTTCCCAGCCTCTAGGAATTATGAGAAATAATTTCTGTTGTTTATAAGCTACTCAGTTAATAATATTTTGTTATAGAAGCCCAAGGAGACTAAGCCATTGGGGAACATAAAGTATGAGGGTTAAGGATGGGGTTGAAATTTTAGCCAGAGTTTCCAGGGAAGAGCCAAGCATCAAGAAAGAGTATTTATTCAGTATCTAGAAATATCCCCTGTAATTATAGAATATTGCATATAATCCATATTTAAGATGGGAAGTAATAAGTATTTAAACAGCAACATAACTGATTTTAATATAACTTTAAAACAGCAAGAGCAAGGCTAAGTGTTAGTAGTTTCTGCAAAGAATGGGGCTATTTTAGAGCAGTAGTGTCTTCCAGGAAGGACACTGCTTTGATTTCTTGCAATATACGACTGTGAAAAACAGTGAAGTAATGTAATGCATCTTCCAAAAAAGCTTTTTTTAAAAAAAATTTTTTTTTAGTTATAGATGGGCATAATACTTTTATTTTGTTTATTTAGGTTTTTGTTATTGCTTTGTTTTGTTTTTTTACTGTGGTGCTGGGGATCAAACCCAGTACCTCCTGCATGCTAGGCAAGTACTCTAGCACTGAGCCACAACCCCAGCCCCAAAAAAGACTTTTAAGAAATGAAAATCCCACTTTTGATCTGGGCAATTATATAAACTAGAGTTGTATTCAGTTTTTATAGCCTCGTCTCATATTTTATCTTTTCAACTCAGGTCTAATGAGCAAGGTGTGATTTTGTATTTTACAAATAAAATAGCTTAAATCAAGGTAAAAAGAATGTCTGTGCTTATAGTCACATCATCGTTATAGGGAGGAGTATGGCCAAAAGAAAAAGTCATAAGCTCATGAAGGGGCCACTTCGTTTAAATCACCAGTTATTTGGTTTTGCTTGATAGCCACATGACATACCACCATGAATAATAGCCAGTAGTAAGAACAAAAAGACAAGCATTCAATAATCTAGAAGAGTCCATTTTAAATGTTTTTTTCAGAAATCCTTAACAAAGACAACTTTTAAAAAACATCATTTCTTTTATAATGCATTCCCTGGTATTCTTTTGTCTTTATAAGAATAGGAAAGAGACCAAAATAAACATAAAACAAACAAAATAGAAATTCATTTGTCCAAAGCATGGTAATTCTGAAAATGTTTTTTGGGTAAATATTCAGCATTTTTTTAGGAATGAAAATCCTTCCAGAAGAAACTATACATTAAACCATTGCAAAGCTCAGTTTTTACGCTACATTTCAAAAGGCTTTGCCCTCTACCATCAAAACTATAGTCTGGGGCTTCTCAAAGTTAATACCCAGTTCACTGGAAATTTCTGTGTAAAGGAAGAGATGACTGAACACAACATTAGAGCTTTATAGTTTATTACTCCCTTTGTTGGCTACTCAATCCTAAATGGAAGAATTTTCTTTTTACTCCATGTACGACGTTCCTAAGATGCACTCTCAAGGCCTCCTTCCTTAATATTATCCAAACACATTCTTGGTAAGTATGTTAAGCACTGTTTTACAGATCCTCTGTTTTACAGATGCTCTGACATCTAGCAAGCCAATGCTTCCTGACAGTAGTTCTAAACATTTATTATACAGAGAGTAAATTAGGCCCTGCACTAGAGGTTGGGCATCAGGCATGAACAGATCACAGTCCCAGGAAGAGGACATGAAATTTTAGCACCGTGCAAAGAACAATGATAGAGAAATGTATACATTGTTTTAGGAGCAGACCAAATACTGGCATTGCTTGAAAAGGTGCTAAAAGATAATATGCCCAGTTCCTCCCTTTTTATAGTTAAACACTCGGTGTTCTTCATTCTTCTAAGTAGATTTCCTCAGTGAACAAAGCACCCACCCCAATCACACCCCCCCACAGGCATACCTTGTGGCTTTGGACTTGCAGCTGAGTGTTTCGCTGGTGTCTTCCCATTTATTCCCTGAGCCTCTTCAGATACATTCTGATCCACCAGTGTGGTTGTGCTGCTTGTTGAACCAGGTGGGACTAGAGTGACCTTTGGACAGGTACTGCTGCCTGTGAGTTCAAAAGGAAAGGACAGATAAATACAGAGGCATAGTACAATTCTGTCCGCTAAGTCACATTTCTCCTAACTCCATAAAACTAAAGCAGTCATAAGATTAAGTATTGAAGTACTCTTCGCATGAGTGCTGTCCTTGACAAAGAACTTTCCTGGGAAAGACTTTATTCCATGTGCTTTCGAAACCTTCTCAGTACGCCCGGGAAAAATGGCTACACACAGACCTCCCTTCCTTGCAGAGCCACAGAGAGGGCTTAGACTGCAGCTGCTCTGGTGTAGGTGGAGGCGAGGACAGGAGGGGCCCAGCTCTAATCTGTTAAAAGCGTTTCTTACCAGTGTCCAGTCAGCCACCAGTCATCAAGCAACTCAAAGAACAAAGCAGGAAAGCCCCAATGTGACAGCTGACCCAAAGACTCCAGGAGAATGGTTTAGACAGAAACAAGCAAATACACATAACCTCTCACCCACTAGCTTACTCAGTGACTCCACATAACACCCACGGCAACAGAGAGGAGTTGACCCAGGCTTCTCTAAGACAGAAAGGCAAGACTACACGGATAACATCCATTGCGTTTACTTAGAACTCAAAACTCAAAATGTTCTTTAAAACAACACTGAAATACACCATAAGAAATAGACAAAGAGGAAAAGATCAGTCCTCTGTTCAGTTTCTGATACAAGAAGTTACAGTTTAAATTTCAGAGACCTTTGAAAAAGCCATGTCAGTGTCTTCTTTGTACATACACATTAAATTTCCATCTCTCATGGTTGATTGTGGCAAAATTAATAGGCTGAACTCTAGTTAAGAGAAAATAAAATTTGTGCCAGGAATTCAATATAACTGAATCAAAATAGGGCATTTGGTTAAGAAACAGAGTTTCGTTTCTGCAGAATTCAAATACAGCTATCAAGAGATTTTTTTTAAAACTTTATCATTCAAATCAAGAAAAATTAAGTTAAAAAAACAACTACCTACTGAGTCAACAAGTCCCTTCTTAAGCCAAATGATTAAATAATATTGATTAAAAAGTATACAACTGCTTTATTTTGTGTACCCCTTAAAATTTATCTTGGTAAAACAGATTTTAGAAAATATTAACAGTTCTAAGTATTGTCTGAGAAATTTATTAGAGAAGCAGTGCTAAAACAGAAATTAAATGGGCTTTCAACAAGATACCCTTCTGCTAAAATGATAAATCTGTCAGCAGGATTATTTTCAGCAAAAGCAAGAGCTATGGAAGATTGACAGAATATTATTAAATTTGTAAATGAAAGAAGTAAAAGTTCGAATCTTTAAATGTATGAGCTTATGTCCCTTCTTAGAAAAACTCAAGTAGGCCAAGCATGTCCCTAAAATTCGCAGGGATATATCAAGCAGCCACTTAGCCTTTCAGGGGGATTTGGATATTTTCCCACAGTGATCTCAAATTCAAGCAAGTATCTTAAAGGCCACCTGCTGGGGACTAGTGAAGGATGGCTTAGGGACAGAATCAGAGAAAAGTCACAGCTCAACTATAAACCAGAGCAAGAAACAAGAAACTGCAGCATAATCATAAAAGGAGACCTTGTCAAAGCAAGAATGTAGCCTAAGCCTGGAGTGATAACACCAAGCAGCAATAAAACCATTAATGTGTTGAATGGGGAGTTAATGTGTTGAATGACAAAACAAAAAGTCTTTAAAAAAAAAAAAAAAGATCTCCACAGTTACATATTAACATATGAAACAAGTTAGAAAATTTGTCTATTTAGAAGTAAAATGTCTTACAAAAATATTAATTTGAAATTCAAAACTAGGCACACAATTTCTGGAGAGCAAGCTTCCTGGGTGTGATGGGTTTTGTAAGTGTCATATTTATAGAGAATATCTCCCATGAATGTGCCAAAATGCATGCAATAAGAGATAAACTACACATTCATTTCCCCATAAATTCATTAAAAAGTCATGATCACAGATCTTTCGCCAGGGATAATAAAGCCACAGTCAGAAACTTCATTTCACACTATTGTTTAAAACAAGTCTCCAAACTTCCACCAGCATCATGAAACATGAACACATGAAGGATGCAGAGAACACACATGTTTTTGAGAGGTTATTTCAAAGAAAAGCAGTGACAGATGCACAACAGAGACCGTATGTGGCTGTGAGCACACTCCTTTATGTCCCCCAATTTACTATTTAAGGGAAAAGTTGCTGACTACTGGTATAGGTCAGACATATCATGGGAAATAAAGTTTGCCTAATACCAAAATCATTTCATTAATCATTTCATCTTGGATAAAAGCAATAAAAAATAAAACTTTGCTTCTTTATGATCAACTTCACTTATACTTGGGGAGAGTCCTCATTTGGGTGTCAGTTACACACAAGAAATTAAAACCAAATTGTAACCAGATAGTCTACCCAGTCAAGAAATTTTACATTACCTATAGGGACTCTTAGATTCCCCATTATCAAGAAGAACCAAAAGGAGTGTTTCTAAGTAAGCAGTTACCTAGGGCAGAAAAATAGTTCTGTGTGGGAAAAGGTATGGATAGTCAATTCAATATTATACAAGATATGCAACAGATTGGGAAGATCTCCAAGCCAAAATTAGACAAAAGACATAAAACTATATAGGACAGAATGTACTATACAATCTCATTTTTTAAAAAAAGCTATATAAAATGTATGTAAGTTGAGTATGCTTTATCCAAAATGCTTGGGACTGGAAAATCCTTCCGATTTTGGAGTTACCTGGGTTTTGGAATATTAGCATAGACTTTATCAATTGAATATCCCTAATCTAAAAATCTGAAATCCAAAATGCTCCAGCATCCAAAACTGCATAAAGCAAAAGCTATTTTAAAAAGTCTTGAAAATCCTATCAACACCCCAAGAAGTTTCAGATTTTCAGATTAGGGATGCTTCACTCATAAACAAATTAAAAGGAATGGAAGATAATAGGGAAAACTTAACTTTGGGAATTAGGTATGGTGGTGAAATGAGATAATGAATAAGAACTGTTATGTTTTGCTATTTATATAGCTTTAAATCTTTTATAAAAAATATGCTTATTGATTACTTATATAAAAGAGAATATATGAAAATGAACTAGTACAAATATTATAAGATTTAAAAAACACATATCCTCTATATTTATACATTCATATTCATGATATTATTCACAATAGCCAACAGATGGAAGCCAATAATATCATATTCATGATATTATTCACAATAGCCAACTCCATCAGTGGATGAATGAGTATATAAAATGTGGTATGTACAGACTACGGATATTATTCAAAGGAAGGAAACATCAACATGCTGCTACATGAATGATTCTGAAAGACAATACACTAAGTGAAATAACCTAGTTTTCAAAAGACAAATACTGTGTGATTCCAGTTACATTAAGTACCCAGAATAGTAAAATCCATATAAACAGAAGCAGAATGGGTGTTGCCAAGAGGTGAGAGGAGGGAGCATGCGGGAGTTATTGCTTAATGAGCATGGAATTTCCGTTTTGCAAGACGAAGAGTTCTGTAGATGGATCGTGGTGATGATAACATAACAATGTGAATGGAGTTTGATGCCACTGTACTGTATGCTTAAAAATGGTTAAGATGGGGCTGGGGTTGTGGCTCAGTGGTAGAGTGTTTGCCCAGCACATGTGAAGCCCTGGGTTCGATCTTCAGTACCACATACAAATAAATAAAATAAAGGTATTGTGTCCATTTACAACTAAAAAATATATTTTTTTTTTTTTTTTTTTTTTTTTGGTACCGGGGATTGAACTCAGAGGCACTCGACTCCTGAGTCACATCCCCAGCCCTATTTTGTGTTTTATGTAGAGACAAGGTCTCACTGAGTTGCTTAGTGCCTCGCCCTTGCTGAGGCTGGCTTTGAACTCGCGATTCTCCTGTCTCAGCCTCCCTAAGTGCTGGGATTACAAGCGTGAGCCACCGCGCCCGGCTAAAAAATATATTTTAAAAAATGGTTAAGATGGTAAATTTCGTATTTTTTCAAAATTAAAAGTATATCTATTGCTTAATGAAGAAAAACTCAATAAATACTAAATTTTCCTTATCTCCAACATAGCAAGAAATCATATTAGAAGCTCCTTCAAAGTTGAAGTGCTGCTAAGTGCAGTGTTTGGTTCTTTCCCTGCCCAGGCTCTTTCACACTTGCTTGATCATCTCAGCCAGACTCAGGCCTTCTACATGCTGGAACTGCTACATTTACTTTCCCTCCAGACTTTTCACCCAAACTCCACAGTTATTCATTCAACTGCCTATTTGCATCCCCAGTAGTATGATTAAGAACTTTGTCACAATCAATATTCCCAAATCTGAACCTTGTATCTCTGACCTTCTCCCCAAACCACTTCTGTTACAGTTTTCTCCGCTTCTCCTAATGGCAACTCACTTATGCTTAGGAAAAAATCCTTGGAAGCATCTGAAACTGCTTTCTTCTCTCATTCTGTACATCCTCTCCATCAGAAAATCCTGTTGGCTCTACCTTCGATATTTCCAGATGTTGTCCATCTATCACCACTTCCATTGCTACTACTCTGGCCAAACCTACTATAATCGCTAACTGGATAATAGCAAGACCCTCCACCTAGTCTCTCTGCTCTTTCCCTTATCCCCTATTATAGTTGGTATTGTCCAACAAGGCCAAGAGAGATCCTTTTAAAATCCAAATCAGATCTTGTCTTTGAAATTCTCCAATGGTTTCACATTTCATTCAGAGTAAAATGTCAAGTCTTCAAAGACACTACAAGATCTGGCCTTGGTTCCATTAGCACCATACTTGATCACCTACTACTGCTGCTGTCCACTCCACTCAAGTCGTGCTGGTCCCCTGATGCCCTCACAGGCCAGGCACACAGGGCCTTTTTGTTCTCTGCTGAAATGTGTTTCCCCCAGATAATGACCATCTGAAAATCTTCAAATTGCATCTTGTTAACATAGACCAGCCTAACTGCAACTTCTACTCTATGCTGGTGAACTGTTCATTTTTTTTCTCATATCACTTATCACCTTCTAACAAATACATTATTTATTTTACTTATTGCATGTTGTCTGTTAGAACATAAGCTCTGGGAAAAGAGTAGTCCTCTTTTGATATATCCCAAGAACACCACCAGTCCTGTAGTAGATGCCTGATAAATACATTGAACTAATAAACCCCAAAGACCTTAGGTAAGTTTTTCTTTCTTTGCCTACAATTTTGTTTCTATTTCATGAGAGCTATTTTCTAAATTCTGACAGTAAAGAAATATGTAGTTGCTCATTCTATGTGAATTTTCAGAACTTTCCATTTTTATCTAAAATCTAAAGCACTCAAGGTTATTTCTACACAAGTCTTAAGTATTTGGAAGAGAAAAGAAAGAAAAAAAAAAGCTATAGCCAACTAATTTTCTTCACATCCCAGAAGCAGATTTGTAAGCATCTGGAATTGCGAAACTATTCAGATGTTTGTCTTGTAAAAACAGCTGGGGAAGGGGGGATGGATCCCAGCAACTGATTGAATATTTCAGATTATAACCTGTAATTTTATTTACGTTCATTAAGATCACTACCTAAAATACACTATGGGATGCCAATATTTCATACCCATCACTCAATACTACCTGATATTAAAGAATGTTATATTGTCAGGTAAAGCAAATGGCTTGACATCCTTAGAGTTAAAAGGCAATATGAGGTGCTGGGGTTGTAGCTCAGTGGTAGAGTACCTGCCTAGCGCATGTGAGGTGCTGGGTTTGATCCTCAGCACAACATAAAAATGAATAAATAAAATAAAAGGTATTATGTCCATCTACCAAAAAAAAAAAAAAGGCAATGCGACCTCAAAATAAACCTTGAAGACCAGTAACTGCAGATATTCAGTATTTTTAAAGGCCCCACAAGTAGATAGCACAAAATAAATGTAAGAGGCAATCTTTACTATTTTTTCTTAAGCAAATACAATAATGTGTGCATGCAATTGAATTAAAGCAATGTTCATTTCCAAGTTTTCTAAGGAAACCATACTGCTTTCCAGATTGGTTGCAATTTGCAGTCCCACTAGCAAAGTATGAACATAACTTTTCCTCCACATCCTTGCCAACACTTGTTGTTTGTATTCTTGATAACTGCCATTCTGACTGGCGTGAGATGAAATCATAGTTTTGATTTGTGTTTCTCTAATGGCTAGAGATGTTGAACATTTTTTCATATACTTGTTGATCGACTGTATATCTTCTGGGAAGTGTCTGTTCAGCTCTTTGGCCCATTTATTGATTGGATTGTTTTTTTGATGTTAAGTTTTTTGAGTTCTTTGTATATCCTGGAGATCAGTGATCTATCTGATGTGCATGTGGCAAACATTTGTTCCCAGAATGTAGGCTCTCTGTTCACCTCCCTGATTGTTTCCTTTGCTGAGAAGAAGCTTCTAGTTTGAATCCATCCCATTTATTGATTCTTTCTTTTATTTCTTGTGCTTTAGGAGTCTTGTTAAGGAAGTTGGGGCCTAATTGATATGATGAAGATTTGGGCCTACTTTTTTCTCTATTAGGTGCAGGGGTCTCTGGTCTGATTCCCAGGTCCTTGATCCACTTTGAGTTGAGTTTTGTGCATGGTGAGAGATAAGGGTTAAGGGTTTCATTTTGCTGCATATGGATTTCCAGTTTTCCCAGCACCATTTGTTGAAGAGGCTATCTTTTCTCCAACATATGTTTTTGGCACCTTTGTCTAGTATAAGATAACTTTATTTATGTGGGTTTGTCTCTGTGTCTTCAATTCTGTACCATTGGTTTACTTGTCTGTTTTGGTGCCCATACCATGCCATTTTTGTTACTATAGCTTTGTAGTATAGTTTAACATCTGGTATTGTGATGCCTCCTGCTTCACTCTTTTTGCTAAGGATTGCTTTGCTATTCTTATTTTTCCAAATGAATTTCTTGATTGCTTTTAATATTTCTATAAAAAATGACATTGGGATTTTAATTGGCATCACATTGAATCTGTATAGTACTTTGGGTAGTATGGCCATCCCACTTCTTGGTCTATACCCAAAGGACTTAAAAACAGCATACTACAGTAACGCAGCCACTTCAATGTTTATAGCAGCTCAATTCACAACAGCTAAACTGTGGAACCAACCTAGATGCCCTTCAATAGATGAATGGATAAAGAAACTGTGGTATATATACACAATGGAATATTACTCAGCATTAAAAGACAATAAAGAAAAATTATGATTGTAATAATTTTTTTTTTCTATTTGCCTCAACAAATATTTTCAGTGAATAGTGTGTACAGCTTCTGAAAATTTGGTTTTTTTTCTGTTATGTTTGATAACATGTATTTAAATGCAACTTTTGAGAAAAATAAATAAAAATAAAAATTAAAAAAAAAAAAGACAATAAAATCATGGCATTTGTAGGTAAATGGATGGAGTTAGAGAACATTATGCTAAGTGAAATAAGCCAATCCAAAAAAAAAAAAAAAGGCCGAAGTTCTCTCTGATAAGTTAATGCTGATCCATAATGGGGGAGCATTCTTCCCATGGGAAGAATGGAGAAAATTCGGTCAAAGGGGAGGGAGGGGAGTGGACATGGGGGCAAGAAAGATGGTGGAATGGGATGGACAACAATGCCCTAGGTACATGCATGACTGCACATATGGTGTGACTCTATATTGTGTACAACCAGAGAAATGAAAAGTTGTGCTCCATTTGTGTACAATGAACCAAAATGCATCCTGCTGTCATGTAAACCTAATTAGAATAAATAAATTTTAAAAAAAAACAATGTTCAGCCTCTAAAAACAATAATTTTTAGAAACTATGATCAAGTGGACACACTGGAACATGCCTATAGTCCCAGCAACTTGGGAGGCTGAAAGAAGAGGATCACTTAAGCCCAAGAGTTAGACAGTAGCCTGGGCAACATAGCAAGCAAGACCCTGTCTCACAAAAAAAAAAAGAAAAGAAAAGAAAAAGAAAAATTATTTTCTGATTAGAAATATTTGTTTTATTCTCTCCAAAACATGGTCCATAATTATGTACTGATTTTTTTTCTATTGCTACCCCAAAGGGATGAAAAGAATAGTTAACAATAAGATTTCTAGAGAATACTAGTATTTGTGGTCCCTTAAAGGTTAGAATTCTATTAGGTGGTCTGAAACACAGTCCCAGTCTCTGTTGCAGCACTTTCTGGGTGACCAGTTGTTAGATGCCGCGTTAGCCTGCACAGCAGTGTGGACAGCGTGCTCTCCACGATGATGCCTGCACTGGGACTGGGATTGACTCAATACATCTTTCCCTACCTTGGCATCGTGTTTTCTTGGTAAAGAAAGAACTTCCTCTACCAGAGAGGGAGTTTGAGGCCACTTTCCCATCCCTAACCATGCACTGATGGAAGTTCCCCTTTTGGGCTATGTTCAACTAAGAATATTGGTCAACATTATGGAGAGCTCCCTCTATTTAAAGTACACCAGTTACTCTGCATCTCTAGCCATGACTCCAGCAGAAGGCAGGAGTAAAGAGAAACCACAATTGATAACATGTTTTTTCTGTCTTCTTGCAAAGAGCCATTCGAGTGGACACTGTTGAGTTGGAGGAGGGTCACAGGCTGCTGCTCTCTATCTGACAATTGTTTCCAATTCATCATAACCCCTGTTACAGGTCCCTTCTTTTATTGTTAAGCATAACCATATAAAATTGACTAGGCCACAGATTTATCAAAATATCCTGCAATAGTACTGCATTGATAATGAGAAACAGACCCAAAAAGCTGTCCAATCACATGGTCAGACAAATGGTGGTTTTTCAAACAGTCACTCTTTTTGACAGAGCCGAAAATTCGTAACAGTTTTTAACAGCTTTGCTACTAAATATCTCAAGAAGACCTCTAAACTGGGCATGGTGGTGCACACCTGTAATCCCAACAACACTGGGCTATTTAGCTAACTATTTTTCTCAAAATAAAAAAATAAAATAAAAAAAGCTGGGATATAGATCAATGAAAAAGCACCCCTGGGTTCAATAACCAGTACCACCACCAAGAAAGAAGAAAGAAAGAAAAGGAAGGCAGGCAGGCAGGCAGGCAGGCAGACCTCTAAGACCTCTAAGCATATTATTGTGCAGAGGTTCTTGATATTGATAATTGGTATCCAATTTCCCCGATATGATCATCTATATCAAAAAGGCAACTCAGATGCTATGAACTCACACACCCAGTCAACTTTCTTTGATTCCCAAAAGCATGGCATTTGGCTGTTTGGATGCCAGCTGTACTAACTATTGTGTATTAGGTACCCAGTGTACTTCTACAGCAATTTAATAATTCCTGACATATAACAACCATTTTCCTGAGTTCAAATCCATCCTATACCATTTACTAGTGATCAATTGCATCAATCAACTGTGTATTGACTTACTTTCTCTACAGTTCAATTTACAAGAGGATAGACCTTGTACAAACATAAATCCCTATTTGATAAAGACAACAGTTTAGTAATGATAAAATGTCTGACAATTGATAAGAAGTAGAATTTATTGTAGAAAACGGGAGTCCCAAATCATCATTTGCATTATTATCTTTACCATATTGCACTATTATAAATGCTCGCCCTAAATTCAAACTTCTAAAAATTTTCCCTGTTTGCATTTCTATTTCTTCATTTATTATCACATTTGCTAGTTTTTGCTAATGATTTACTTTCTAAAAAGCACATTTAAATGCATATTTCTACTTTTTAAAAACTCAACATTTATTCTTTTTTTTTTGGTACCAGGGATTGAACTCAGGGGCACTCGACCACTGAGCCACATCCCCAGCCCTATTTTGTGTTTTATTTAGACAATGTCTCACTAAGTTGCTTAGAGCCTCACTGTTGCTGAGACTGGCTTTGAACTCTCTATTCTTAATAGATCTCATCTTTATGCCTCCAAATTACAAATTGTTCTATAAGTATTAAGATATCCAATGATCAGCCAGGTGTGGTGGCACATGCCTGTAATCCCAGCACTTTGGGAGGCTGAGACAGGATAATCATGAGTTCAAAGCCAGCCCCAGCAAAGATGAGGAGTTAAGCAACTCAGTGAGACCCTGTCTATAAGCAAAGCACAAAAACAGGGCTGGGGATGTGGCTCAGTGGTCGAGTACCCCTGAGTTCAATCCTTAGTACCAAAACAAAACAAAACAAACAAACAAAAAAAGATATATAATGATCAACTACAAAAAGAATAACAAAACTGGTCAAGTTTCTATTGTATTCTTTTTCTCCCTAGTTAAATGCACTGAGTGATAACTTCCTAATTAAAAGTGCCAGGTACTCAGGTAATCCCTAAGGACAAAAAGACAAATAAGACATAATCTTTACTCAAGTAATTCATGGTTAAGGAAGAAACAGTCTGTACAGTTAAGAGGCAACTGCACCAGCCCAGACAGAATGACAGCAACCTTAGGAAGACGATGGCAAAGGATAAAGAAGAAATGGATGACTGTGAAATTTACTAAAGAAATAAGGACAGACTGGCTGCAGACAGCAGGAACAGGAGCAGAAGGCAGTGCTTACCTGGGCTCCTCACTAGCAAGACAGGGAAATGGTGTCTTTCATTTAAGAATGCAAGAAGAATGCAGTTTGACATGTGATTTCAGGAACCTACAAGATGGTCTGGAATACAGTCTGCTCTGAAATTCATTAGATTCAGCTAGCCCTGCACACTCCATTAGCTCTCATTTTTCATTCTTATTGTTAAAGTTTTTAGATACATTCCCTTTGGTACTTTCTTTAAAACTTCATGTGCATTTTAAGTTGGGGAGCCTATTTGTGTGATCAAGCGACAACTACACTCAGGCTCTGACCCATTCGTTCCCCCCCCCTTTCCTTAGCCTTTGGTCTCAGTAATTATGGGTCAAATCATTTGTTCTTCCTCTAAAAAGAAGGTTTCCTTAATTGTGTTAACAGTAGCAACAAAAATCAGCCAAGTGATTACACTGGAGGGAGGAAAAATGTATCCAAGAAGAGCCTAGAGAACTTTTTGGATATTGCTGAGTTCTTTGGAACTCCATAAGGTTAAAGAACAATCCATTGCCAGGCATGGTGGCATGTGCCTGTAACCTGCTGGAGACTGAGGCAAGAGGACTGTGAGTTCAAAGCCAGCCTCAGCAAAAGCAAGGCGCTAAGTATCTCAGTGAGACTCTGTCTCTAAATAAAACACAAAATAGGGCTGGGGATGTGGCTCAGTGGTCGAGTGCCCCTGAGTTCAATCCCTAGTACCAAAACCAAAAAGAGCAATCCATTAAAGAGCCCAGTAAAAAAGCCAACAATATTCACAGCATGTGCCCCATACCCTGGGGCTTTTCTGAAGGTATGTGTGGTTAAACTCTGCTCTGACTAGAAGATCCCATATCCCTATCCCTTGGCTGCTGGTCAAGTCCCCAAATTCTATGTGAAATGATTGAGATGGCCAAATTTTAAAGCTTCATACTGTGTATTTGTAATGCCAGTGGGCATATTAGAGGCTCTGGAAAGGTCTACAGAAGACAAACCTGGTCAACTCTGAACCCAGCATTTGTTGAGGAAATTTTCCAAAACATAGCATAAGTCAACATTCATGGCACTAGCATGTCTCGGAACACATTTAAGAAAAGCTACCCTAGGGACTCCCCCACATTCCTGGCAGGCACTGCTTGGCCATTTCCCACACTTTCCCACCTCCATTACTGGCCCAAGCTCCTGACTTCCCAGTAATCATCTTGGCTGCCCTCATGACCCTGACTCTGAAACCATGAATTGAAACTCCAACCTGCTCATGCCTCTTGGGGCCTGACCCTGTACCTTCCAGTTCTGAGGTTGCACAAGCTCACAATGCTCAGACCATAAAAGCAGCATTAGGGGCAGGAGCTACAACATCCAAGTTCTGTGCCCAGAGTCTGAAACTGGAGTAGCCCTCAGCCCAAAAAATCAGATGAAACCATGTTTTGTAAATCTGCTGGTCCACTGTCTCTTTGTTCTCTACACCTCCTTCCTCTTTTTCACCTGCAAATTTTCACAACCTAACAGACAGGGAGGCAGGCAAGTCAGTAATCACAGGAAAGCTCCAAAGGAATTTTTTCTTTCCTTGAAGTGGTTATAAAATAAATCTGCATGGGTCAGATATGGGACAAAGGAGTTTTTTCTAATCCAATCTTTAAGTGGGTCTATGTCTGAGGACTTCCACAAGTGTTTCATCAACGTGTACCACCCCCACTGGCACCCTTAATCCTGTCTCTGACCTCAATATTCTCAATATTTTTCTTTGAAACTTTGTCCTTATTTGACTTTGTTTTTAATTCACAACCTAATCCTATCAGAGATATGAGGTCTTTCTGGAATCTTCAGTGGGAAACTGGTAGGGTATCTGGAAGGAAAATTGTGGAACTGTGAGGGTTTCCCTAAGTCTACAGGACGCCAAGGTTTCCTTAATCTTAATTAGCCCATATTCTGTCTCCAGCCATTCTTCAAGATTATATAGCTTTTGACAGCTCTAGCAGTACATTGTTGGGTTCAAAAAATGTAATTTGATTTTCAAGCATTTTTGTTACTGTAAGGATAAGATTGAGCCGGGCGTGGTGGCTCAAGCCTGTAATCCCAGCACTTAGGGAGGCTGAGACAGGAGAATCGCGGGTTCAAAGCCAGCCTCAGCAATGGCGAGGCTGCTAAGCAACTCAGTGAGAACCTGTCTCTACATAAAACACAAAATAGGGCTGGGGATGTGGCTCAGGGGTTGAGTGCCCTGAGTTCAATCCCCGGTGCCAAAAAAAAAAAAGGATAAGATTGATGACTTTTGATTACTTAACATATCAGAGATGAAACATGAAGTCAGTTTCTAAACTTTAAAACAATGTTTAAAAACTTGTTTAATTTTATTCATTGTTTCCATTTCTATATTTTTTCCCTTCTCTGATTTTTTTTTCCATTTTATCATCCATTTTATTTGGGAAATGCTTTGGTGAATATAGAAAACCAATGTGAGT
Source organism: Geosciurus inauris (assembly GCA_004024805.1). Classification (NCBI taxonomy): domain Eukaryota; kingdom Metazoa; phylum Chordata; class Mammalia; order Rodentia; family Sciuridae; genus Geosciurus; species Geosciurus inauris. The sequence goes on along the minus strand of PVHX01005064.1, from coordinate 22,882 downwards.
AATTCTATTTCATGTTTTTAATCTTATTCCTACATCTTCTTTAGACTGTTTTTAATTTCTTTATATAGAATAATTTATATAATTTTTATAAATTGAATAGCTTCTAGTTTATCAGATCTCCATTGTATTGTTTCTATTCATTCTTTCTTAAACAATATACATAGATTCTATTGGATAATTAAAAATAAATGAAGTGTTTACAAAAAAAAACCCAAAAACAAATCTGCATGTTTCTTTAAGCACAGGCTATAAAGTATTATAATAACAATACAGAGGATAGTAATATGCAGTTTTATTTCATGTACATAAGTATCATAAGACCTCTAAAATTAAACCACACAACTCACCTTTAATTCTAGGTAGTGAACAGATAGACTGTACCTTTGCTCTATTTCCTCCCTCTGGGGATAAACCCCAAGATCGGGCACCTGATAAGCTGAATTTTTACTAAGGACTTACAGCCCATTCATATACCAACAAAGTATTGGAATAGGTTATGTTCCCTGTTTAAAAAAAAAAGTTTTCAAAAAAAACTTTTTCAACTAATTTGTTCTCTGGAATCCATATGAATGCTTTTGACAGGGATAACTGACGCCAAGATAAGAGCCCTTTGGTAGCATACACTCAAAAAAATTTATCCTGTCACAGAAATATCAACAACATAACTTGGGGTTTCACAGTGCTTTTAAAGCTTACAAAGTCTACAACCAACTTGTTCTTAATACTACTAATATTCTTACTGCAAGCAGTAATAAAGGTACAAGTGTCTAACAATACTGGGTGTATATTCTGAGACAAACATGCACTGTGCAAAGCACGTTATATGCATTATTTCATTTGCTGCTCTCAGGAATCCTATGAGGTCAAGTAAGACAGGCATTTTAATATCCACCATTAAGATAATTAAACTGAGTGGTTAGGCTGGTGTCCAATGTCATATCTACATCCATAGGCACCCTGGACAGGGACTCCAGCTTATGATTCTTAGGCTTTTGCTCAGCAGATAAATGAGTGCTTACATCTGTTATATTAGAGCTATCTGCCATGACCTGGGCTGCAATTTCAGCCAACACTACCCAGCCAGGAGCTTCAAAAGACCCAGAGAACTAAACAACACAAGGCAAGAGAATGGAAGTCTTGATTTAGGACAACTAAATAGACAGAGACAATTCCAAATTACCTTGTCCCTTCCCAGGTTTGAACCTCTTTCTCATCTGCTTTTCAGTTTCTCAGACACCTGACATCCTTCTTGTTCTGCTTCCCATTTCTGACATACATTTGCTTCTCCATTCTGAGGCTCAGGAGGCCACCCTTAGACAGACTCTTAGACACTCACTTGGAGCCAGTGGGCACATCTCCAGGCTAACCTCTATACTAGTCTAGTCCTAGTTAGCTCTGTCTCCATGGCTGTGTTTTCTGCTAAGCCTCACCCACCTCTCCAGGGAGAGGTGAGGAAAGCACTCACAGGGCACTCTAACACGCCACACTTCCCCTTCAGCCTCTCTAAAAGGTTCATAGGTCAGGGATCTACACACTAGAATATTCTTAAAGAAAGTAGGATTGGTTAAAGTGGCAAAGGCAGGAGTCCCACCAGGACTTTTGATTCCCAGGTCTCTTCTCTGCCCACTACAACCAACAGCCTTATTTTCAGGTCAATGTGTTTGGCATTAGGAACAGGTTCATAATTTTAAACTAAATTTCCAGTATTTAGGGAGCTGTGAGAATCCATCACTGTTTGTTCAGTTTTGCAACACAACTTACCATGTATAACTACCAAATGGGTTGAAATAAACATTGTGTTGAGAAACTAATAATATTCACAAAATTATTAGACACCCTATTGTATCACAAAACCAAGTTAAAGAAATACTTTGAGGTTTTAAAAAGTCTTAGAATCTAAGATTTTAAGATAAGAATGACCACAGAGTAAGGTTAGATCTCTAATTCCTTTCAAGGATTCTACCAAAACATAGTAATTATATCGTGCCACAGACCACAAAGCATTTTCTCTCCACAGCTGGAATATGAATCAACTTTTCCCCTACACTGGAAGGGTTGGAAGTAGCCGGGGATAGGTTAGGAGTTACAGATCTGCATTCATTCAACAAGCTTTGATTTAACACTTGCAATGAAGGCACTATAACAGGATTGGTTTGGGACAGGCATCAGGTAGGATGGGTAAGATCCTCACCCTACTCTCAAGGAGACTACCCTCCAACAGAAGTGTAAAGTGCCCCTTGGTCACAGTCTGCAATCTTCAGGTCATAAGCCAAATCCAGCCAGCCACTTGTTTTGTCAGTAAACCTTGACTGTAGCACAACTACACTCATTCAGGTGGGGATCATGTGTGATGCTTTCTACTATACTGGTTGAGTTGAGCAACAGAGAGACCATGAGGCCTGCAGAACCCAATGTATTTACAATCAGGCCCTTTACAGAAAAATTTTACAAAGCCTGGATCAAATAACGAAGACATTCCAGTATAAATTCATACAATAGTTTTCTAATCTTGGTTCTGTCCCCAACTAGCAATGTGACCTCAGGCAAGTAAAAACCTCTGGGTTGCAGGAAACTCATTAGCAGCATTATAACTCAGTGGATCATGGCATATAACCCACTCTGGGATGTATTTAGTAAATTAACAGTATTATAGGCTATAATTTTAGTTTCTTCTTGTTCTAAACCCCTGCATGACAGGAATGCTATTGTGTTGGTTTGCTTCTGAATATGTTTAGCCAATGCACGTGAACCATTAATTGGAGGCGGTAAGCCATTTCTCTAAAATCATACTTCTTGATTGGTGGTTCTCAACCATGGACCATTAGAATTACCTATGGAAATTTAAAAAGAAATTGCAATACCCAGTCTGCACCTCATATAGTTTAAATCAGAATCTCTGGCAAGTTGGACCCAGGTGTCCAACCAAGTTTCCCAGCCAATTCAACATGCAGCCAAGGGTGAGGACCAACATTCTTGGTGTTATAATAGGCGTGGATCAAACCACCATCTACAGAGGAAGCTGTATGAAATGAATACTATGAATTTTGGTTACATTAAAGTTCCACCAAAATTTAAAAGGGGCACATCATGAAGACTTAGTGACATACTTTAATAGAAACTATTTAGGTTCACAATACCATGTGACTCTTAAGTCATAGCCAATATTTATATGCAAAGTATAAAGCCCTCTTCACAGGTAGGCAAGTGAAGATTAGCTGACTTGTGACATAGGAAGAAATAAATGGTATTTGAGCTTTGTCCTTGGTTTCTGACAAAAGGTAGCTCCTAAAACCCTTGGAACTTCTTGAGTGTTAAGGACACTAGGAGCATCATGTGTTCCTAACAGGGAGGTCTTGAAACTTTTGGAATTTCCTGGATAATGGGAGTCTCTTTTGTTCTAATGAGGTGATTCTTGGTGAGATCCTGGATAGCTTCAGGATAGGGGCCACTGCCAAAAAGCCCAACTCCTAATTAGAAGCCCAGGGCTTCCAGCCTCATTCCCTGCAACTTCTGGGGAGAAAGAAGGGCTGGATATTGGGTTAATAATGACACATGTCTATGTGGTAAAAACTCTCAACATCAAGTTCCAGAAAGCTTTCAAGTGGGTGAATGCAACCATGTGCTGGGAGAATAGAACATGAGACGTGAACTCCTATGCTCAGGAACCTTCTGGACTTCACTCCCCACATATCTCTTTATCTGTATCCTTCATAGTACTTAGAGTAAACTGGTAAATGTAAGTCAAATGCTTCCCTGAGTTCCATGAGCCTTATTGAATAACTGAACCCAAGAGGATCATAGGAACCTATGTTGGTAAGTATTATGGGATGTCTGGGACTTGCAACTAGCATCCAACGTGGAAGCAGTCTTATGGGACTTTCCATTTGTGAGGGTTGAGGCTAACTCCAGGTAGTTAGTGTCAGGATTAAATTGTAGCACACCTGGTTGGTGTTCAGGGAGTTGAAGAATTGGTGTGAAGGGGGAAAAACCCACAAGTTTGGTGTCAGGAGTGCTCTCTGGATAGAAAAAGATCATAGTACCACTTCTGGAAAAAACATTAAGATATCCCCTGGTTTATACAAAAAGCCATTCATTAGGAACCTTGATAATTCAAAAGGAGGAGATTATTTATGGTGGACAGAGAACATGGAAAGCTCTTCTACCTAAAGAGAGACTTCTACGATAATGAAATTAAAATTTGTTTTGACGTTGTAAATGTGAATGAAATAAAAACAGATGTAAGAAAAGAACTTGAAGGGCAAAAGCTACAGCCAACTCATTTACTCAAGATGTCTGGTTTATAAACTAACTGGAATTTTGGCTTTTCCTTTTCCTTCCACCCACTGCCAAACTATTTTCCATTTATTCACAACAAATTTATTTGCATGTCCAGAAAGAAGAAAATCCAACTGGCTAGTGTTTCATAAGTTTTGACAAAGATGCTATTAAAACCAATTATAATTGTTTTTCATTACTTTAGTCCCAAGTAACCAAGAATGCACTACTGCTTTTCTTCACAAAAGGGAAAACATCCTTTTCTTGAGCAAATCCTTCCTGACTTTGTTGATTTTCATTGATTTTGTATTTGCTTTCTGGTTAATTTTTCTGAACTTGATTCCTCTCAATCTGAGTCCTAGCAGCTAAAATATCTTAACCTAACACTATTTGTAAACTAATTTCTGTGAGCTTCCAGCTGTCTTCCCCTTCTCAGCTCACTGTGCTGAGCACTTGATTTTATAGTTTCTGACACTATTCATTCACTTTTCAAACTTAAGTGGAGCCTCATGGCTACAATGGATAAAACCAACTACACCAAACAGGAAAAGCTCCTTGGGCCCAGGTCTTCACCCAATAGCCACTGTTCTAAATGTACAGGTACCACAACCACAGCCTCAGGATCAGCCAGACCTACTATAAGGAACAAGGTTGTTTATCTGGAAAGTGCTTTTTTATTCCTCCCCAGGAAAATACAGGGTGGATTAGTAAAATTAGAGGTTCAAAGGTCAAATTTTTGGCATGATTATTTATTTCATGACTGTGGGAAAGTTACTTAACTTCCTTAAAAATTAAAGAAATATTTTTACTGCTCTAAGTGGCATTGCTTAGGCAAGGTCATAGGTAGACAGATGTAGACCTCAAAGTTCTTCTCTTTGACTCTTGGCAATTTTTAAAAGTACATCTGATAAATTAGACAGCTCACTATAAAGGTTTGGTAAAACTTTCTACCCTATCCCAACTCTCTGGTGTTCTTTCATTTAAGACAAATGTCAATATAAATTCCATTTTACTAAACATTTAATATTTAACAGCTTACAAAGTTAGGTATTTGCTTTCCTTATTCCCTGCTGTAGAATCAACCCAGCAGGCCTTACAATGCTTTCCCCTGGCTAGATTCTGGGCCAGAAGCACAATAGCATCTTGTGTTGAGCTTCAAACAGTGCAGAGGATTGTTCCAGTCATGCAAAACTTAAAAAGCAAATGCTGCATCTAGCTTATCTATTATTTCCTATATTTTTTCTGGCTGACAAAAGAGGGAAGTTAGGAATAAAAAAAAAATGAGCCAATTCATCAAAGATAACCACTTTTCCAATTCGGAATTTTTTAAAGCTGCCTTACCTAAGACATGTTTGGTCATGTCTAATTTATTCAGTGAATGAAGCCAATCTTACTATTCCTGTGCTTAAAGTTCTTTGATGAGACTGCAAGATCCAGTAGGAAAAACACTACAGTTTGTATAAAGGATCCCTCACCAGATTTTGATCTACCCGAAGGGCTTCTTATCTACTCAATTCTTATCTACTCGCATTCCTATGCTCTCCACTTCTGGAATATATCACAATCTTTTCATATATCTCTCTTTCTGTATATGTTGATTCCCTCAGTGTGACGGCCCTTCTTGTGAAAAACATATAATAATCATTTTTGTGTGCATATGTGGTACTGAGGACAAAACCTAGGGTTACTCTACTATTAAATTACATCCTCAGTCTTTTTTTTTTTTTTTAAAGAATACTTTGCCTTTATTTTTTTATTTTTATTTATTAATTTGTATGTGGTGCTGAGGATCAAACCCAGTGCCTCACCTGCGCTAGGCGAGTACTCTACTGCTGAGCCACAACCCCACCCCTCCTCAGTTCTTTTTATTTTTAATTTGTTTTAATTAGTTATACATGATAGTAGAATGCATTTATGCACTTCGATATATCATACATAAATGGGATAGAACTTCTCATTTTTCTGATTGTACATGTTGTAGAATTGCATTGGTCATGCAGTTATATATGTACATAAGGAATAATGTCTGTTTCATTCTACTATCCTTCCTACTTTATTTTTGTTTTTGGTGAGGTACTGGGGATTGGACTCAGGGGTACTCACCACTGAGCCACATCTCCAGCCCTATTTTGTATTTTATTTAGAGACAGGGTCTCACTGAGTTGCTTAGTGCTTCACTTTTGCTGAGGCTGGCTTTCAGTTTGTGATCCTCCTACCGTCAGCCTCCTGAGCTGCTGGGATTACAGGCATGTGCCACCATTCCTGGCTTTTTTATTTTGAAACAGGGTATTGATAAGTTGCCCAGGCTGACCTTGAACTTGTGATCCTCTTGCTTCAGCTTCCCAAATCACTGGGATCACAGGCTTGGGCCGTTGTGCTCAGCCCAATGTCATCTTTCTTGAGGAAATTTCCCTTAATAAATTCAACAGTGAGTTGCTCCTTCTTTCCTATTCTCCAACCATGCACTTTGTACCTCCACTATGACAAGTGTCACTCACAGTCACTGGTTTTAGACGTCTGTGGGAAAGGCAGACTTATATGTCCTTGAATACAGGGGTATTAAATATTTTGGGAATTGAGTCTAGTGAATACAGTTATATTTTCTGTCTTGTTACCATTCTGCATTAAAATAATTCACCAATTTTAAACTTAAGAGGTACTAAAAAGCCAGACATGGTGGTGCACACCTGTAATCCCAGCACTTTGGGAGGCTGAGACAGGAGAATTGCGAGTTCAAAGCCAGCCTCAGCAACAGTGAGGTGCTAAGCAACTCAGTGAGACCCTGTCTCTACATAAAACACAAAATAGGGCTGGGGATGTGGCTCAGTGGTTGAGTACACCTGAGTTCAATCCCCGGTACCAAAAAAAGAGGTACTGAGAGTATCTTTAGCTCAGTGGCATGCACCTGCAGTCCCAGCTACTCAGATGGCTGAGGCAGGAGGATTGCTGAAGCCCAGGAGTTGAGGTCAGTTAGAGCAAGTCCATGTGAAGGAAAAAGACTTATTGGGCAATATAAGAGGAGAAAAACATAATATTCTATATAAACTGGTAATTCTACCAGCCTAACAATCATTAGGGGGGCTTACATGTACAATGCCACAAAAACAATCATATTTTCTTCTACTATAGTCAAATTACATTTTATCTTACTAAGAAGTCATGAAGTCTAATAATGTGTCAATATTCAGATAGAAGTATATTATCATATAGCAAATAATCATTCATAGATTTTGATGGTTGGTTATAGATTTTTTAACGCAGGATAATTTATAATTATCCAAATTTGGAAGGATACTGCATGAAACAAATACACAAATAATTTCACACTTTAATTCATGCACTCATTTTCTACCCCTTCAAATCAAGCTTTAAAGAAACTATTACAAAGAAATGTTTCTAGATTGATACTTTTTATTCAGTCTTCTTTCTTTGCCTATCTCCCTCCAGCAGAACAACAGGAACTAAAAAAAAAAAAAAAAAACATGAAAAATGAAAAGGAGGAAGTGGTCTCCTAATACATGGCAAAATTTCACAAAATTTCTTTTTATCATGTCATAATTTTCTCCATACTGACAAATGCTCCTCAAATTTATTAGTTTCACACCCCGAAGTTTCTCATCTCTTGCCTCTCTCCCAACACAGCTCATTAATTAATCATCCAAAACCATTTACTAAACTAT